>RJWM01006129.1:40597-86723 GCA_004363535.1 Dasyprocta punctata | reverse complement strand
ATTTCCTTCTATTTTGTCTTTGAGGACCAATATTGTTCTCACTGTTTTGCTTTATGCAATATTCTGCTTTGATTGGTTTTATTCTGTTTTGTTTTTGGTTTGATTTTGCTATACCTGATGGAATGGACAACTATTGTGAAGATAACAAGATACGCTATGGTAGCTTTTGTTTTCCTAGGGTCCAGTTTTGAAGTTCTGTACCAATTCTACTGCTTTGTTTTGATTGACTTTGTTCTGTTTTGTTTTGTTGGATTTTACTATCTTTAAAATAAAATTTAAAAAACCAAAACAAACAAAAAACAAAACAAAACAAAACCCTCTGCGGAGTTCTTGACTTTGGTGGCTAAGACAGGGAATGTCTCTGGGTGGCCCATATTTATTTAGTATTCAAACAAAGAAGGAGTTAGAGTGGAAAACACAGGAAACCTGAGCAGGACCTTGGGAGGGGTTCAAGGATCCCTCCACATAACAGACTATGCCAGTTAAGGAGAACTATCCTAGGAGAAAGTCTCCAAGCGAATTTTGCTACAGGAGTGAAATGCCTGCAGCTACAATCTCTATCTTATTAATTGGATATGGAACCAGGTGTCCTCAGCTGTGGCCTGTCTTGCCCTTTGAGGCGTCTCTTTGTTCTCAGTTCAGTCATGCCCCAGCCATGCCACAGTCCCGCATATGTATTCAGCTTCAGTGGTTTCAACAAAATGAAATTATGGAGATGTGTCAAATTTGGGAAACAGCAGAAACTTTTGTAGAAAAGCACCACCCAAATAAGGCTGTAGCAGTGCAAGCAGTGTTTAATGATGATGCAATGTCACATTTCCATGAAATCGTCAAATGGAGACAAAAGAAAGTGTCATTGATAGGCTTCTTGTTAAAATTACATGGAAAGAAAAGCATTCCATTGAGCCAATAGATAACAGTGATTCCATTAGTGATAGCAGTAATTGTGGTGGTTAGGGAAGGCAGAGATGTTGCTCAAAGGATATGAAAGCTCAGTTATATAGAATGAATAAATTCTGGAATTCTAATGAACAGTATTTTGACAGTGCAGTATTGTATGACACTATATTGTATGCTTGAAATTGGCTGATTGAGTTGATCTAAGTATCCTCACTTCATCACAGCTATGTGAGTTGATGGACATGTTAATTAACCTATTTGTGGTCATCATTTTACAATGCAGATATATATATATATATATATATATATATATATATCAACACATCATGGTGCACATTTTAAACATATTCAATTCCTACTTTTTTCAAATATTCCTCAATAAAACTGTAAAAAGTTCATGGCATCTGAAATCATGGCAATTTTACTTGTTAATTTCCAACTTGGACGCTTTTCATGTGGTTTTTCTTGCTTAATCACTTGGCTAGTGCTTCCATAAGTTTACTAAATAGAAGTGGCAAGAACAGGCACCTTTACATTATTTCTTCTCTCAGAGGAAAAGTTTTCATTTTATACTGTTACCTGTGAGTTTTTAATGTGTGATCTTAATTATGTTAAGAATATTTCTTTCCTTTTTTAGCATGTTGAGAAGTTTGTTTTAATCATGAAAGTGTATTAATGCATCTATTCATAAAACATTCTGCAACTATCAAGGTGGTTATGTAATTTCTATACTTCATTCTGTTTATTCAGTGTATCACATTAATTAATTGTCATATGTTGAATCCTTGTATTTTAACAATAAGTTTTACTTGGTCATGGTGTATTGCCCTTTTTACGTGCAGTTGAGTTTGATTTTCTAATATTTTGTTGGGGATTTTTTGTATGTATGTTGGCTCATGGTTTTCTTTTCTTGTGTTTTTGTCTGGCTTTGGTATCAGAATAGTGCTTGAATCATAAACTAATTTGAATTGTTCACTCTTCTAAATATTTTTTGGAAGAGTTTGAGGATTCATATTAATTATTCTGTAAACATTTGATAGAATTTACTGTTTAAGCCACCTGATCTTGAACTTTCTTTGGTTGAGATTCTCATTCAATCTCCTTACTAGTTATAGGGTTTTATTTTACTTTCTGTTTCTTCATGATGCAGTCTGGGTAGGCTGTATTTTTCTAAGAATTTATTTCTTCCAAATTATTCAGTTGTGCATATATTCACAAAGTTGTTCATAGTAGTCTCACCATCATTTATATTTCTGAGGCATCAATTTCAATTTCTATTCTTTCATTTCTGATTTTATTTATCTAAACTCTCTTTTCTTCTTGGTGCAGCTAAAGGCTTTTAATATTGTTTATCCATTCAAAAATTTCTTAGTCTCTTCAATTTTATTTATCTTTTAAAAAACTTAGGTTTATTGGTCATTCTCATCCAGTGATGGTGAACCTCTTAAAGCTTTCAATGACACAAACAGACCACTGAGGCATGCATGCCATAGATTTGCCACCACTGTTATAGTCTCTATTTCATTCATTTCAGTTGTAATCTTTATTACTTCTGTCCTTTCACTACCTTTCAGCTTAGCTTGTTCTTTTTTCTAGTTACTTGAGGAGCAAATTTAGGTTCTTTGAGATCTTTCTTTTTAATATAAGCATATATTACTATAAACTTAATTCTTGGAACTACTTTTGGTGTATCCCATATGTTTTGACATGTTGTGTTTTGTTTTTATTTGTTTCAAGATGCTTTCTAATTTCCCTTGGATTTCTTCTTTGATCAGTAGTTAAGAGTTTTTTAAATTTCTCCCTGTGAGTCAGCACCATTTGTGGGGTAGAGAGAGAGAGAACAAGGCCACACCAGGAAGCAAGCCCAGTCTGGAAACCAGTGCCATGTGTGGGCTGCTGCTGGACTGGAAATAGCCAGACCCCAGCCCCTTCTGGCACATGGGCTGGCAAAAAAGAAGTACCAATTCCCCCCAACCCCCGTAAGTAACTGGTTTATCCAGAGAAACACAGGCTATGATGATAGCTATTGAGGTGAAATGAAATTGGATGTCTGTGGTGCTTTCATGTTTCACTAACATTGCAGGTCTAGGTCCAGTGGTCTGATCATTGGTTCAGAGGATAGCTGTACACAATGTGTCATCTAGGGGGGAACTCCTTCTGAGGGTTGTAGCCACTGTTGATTCCCTATGATCTTGTTATGAAGTCCTATATCATTTCCATTGTTTTGTTGGGTTGAGTTTTATTCCCTTTTGTTTTGTTTGATTGTCATAAGTCCCATGGCAAGAGCAGCTATTTCAAAGATAGCAAGATATATTATGGTAGCAATTTTAGTTTTACTATTGGCTTGTTTTGAAGTCCTTTATTGCATTCATTGTTTTGTTTTCATTGTTTCTATTCTATTCTGTTCTGTTTGATTTTTACTATGTCCAAAGTTATCTGCAGCTATTTTGAAGACAACAAAAGGCATTATGGTAACTATTCTTGATTTCATAATGTTTTGAAGTCCTATATCTCTTACAGTGGTTTGGTTTGATTGCTTTTATTCTGTGCTATCCTCTTTAAAGTGAAATAAAAATTTTTTAAAAAAGTTTGCTTAATTTCCATGTATTTGTGAATCTTTCCATAACCTGTACTGATATTTCATCTTGCTGCTTCTGAAAAGAAACTTCAAATAATTTAAGTCTTTCTAAAAGTTTTACGACTTGTTTTTGTGACCTAATGTGTAATCTGCCTTGAATAATATTCCATGTATTTTTGAAAAGAATATGTATTCTGCTGCATTTTTGTGGAATACCCTGCACATCTACATTATGTCCAGTTGGTCTATAGAGTTGTTTAAAAGTGTTTCTTTGTTTCTGATTATTCTACTAATTATTGAAAGTGTATATTAAATTCCATTCATGTTTTATTGTCTATTTCTTCTTTATTGTCTGCCAATATTTATATATTTGGGTGTTCTCATGCTGGGTGCATATATATTTGTACTTGTATCTTCCTGGTGAAGTTTTCTTTCATCATATAGTATTTTTGGCTCTTCCAGCAATTTTTGACTAAGATGTTATTTTGTATGATTAAGTATGGCCACCTTTGGTCTACTTTGGTTTCCATTCGTATGGGATCAGTTTTTCTACCCTTTCACTTTCATGCAATGTGTATCCTTGAATCTAAAGTGTGTTTCTTGCAGACAGCATATAGCTGAATCTTGCTTTTTGTCTATCCAGCCACTCTGCATTTATTTATTTATTTATTTTCAGTTTGGTACTGAGGATTGAACCAGTACCTTATGAATCTAAAAAAGTCCTCTATCACCAAACTATATCCCCAGTGCCATTCTGGATTTTTTGATTGGAGAGTTTAATCTTTTTACACATAAAATAGTTATTTGATAGAGAAGGATTTACTGTCATTTTGTTGTTTTCTGTATGTCTTATAATAATTTTGTTGCTCTTTTATTCTCTTTGTTTTCCTTTGTGATTCACTGATTTTTATAATTATATACTTTGATTCCTTTCTCTTTTTCCTTTGCATGACTTAAAAAATATTGAACTTGTGGTTAACATGAGACTTACCTAAAATACTTTTTAGGCAAACTAGTCTATGTGAAACTGGTAACAACTTGATTTTATTCTTATACAAAAGCTTTAGATTGTTGTTCTCCCCCTTCTCAGTTAGTGTTCTTTTCTATTAGCACTTCAAATTGCTCTTCCTGATAGTCTATGACATCTCTGCTGAAAAATCTGCACGTAGTCCCATAAAAGGCTCTTGTACACGATGTGTCACTTTTTCTCCTGCTTTCAGAATTCTCTTGTTTTCTTTGAGCTTTGTCAATTCACTTATAATGTGTCTTGGTATGGATTTCTGGAGTTCATTTTATTTGGTATTTGGATATTCATTTACTTCCTCAAATTTAAGAAGTTATCAGGTATTATTTTTTCTTTATTTTCTTTCTTTATTTATTTATTTTAACAAGGCAGCATTAAATCTTTGCACCAGTGGACTGTTGGACCTTCACTACAGTGGACTGTTGTGGGATACTTCCTCAAAGTCAACAGTGCTGAGGGGCCAGGGATTTAGCTCAGCGGCACAGGTGCCTGCCTGGCCAGTGTGAGGTCTTGAGTTTGATCCCCGGTACCAAACAAACAAAAAAAGTCAACAGTGCTGAATTTAGAAACAGTTTAGTTTATATAGAATTTAGAAGTGGGAGGTACAAAACAAGTGACAAAATGTTACATAATTGGTTATGTACATTGAATCATGTATTGACAGGCAGGCTAGTCTTGAAACAAAGGAATTGCTTATCACAATGTAGAAACACTCCAGGAACAAGGGAAGGGGGCCCTTACAGAGTGAGCATAGTTAAGGGCATTACCTTAATATAGGAACATTCTGGGAAGGGGCCCTTGAATTATCCCAGGGTGCCTTAAAGTACAGACAATTACTTTGACTCAGTGCTCATCAGAGGTGTGCAGCTGGGCTGTGGATACCGTCAAGGTCAATTGAACTCAGCAGAAGCAGCAGAACAGAAACTTGATCAGAGACTTCTAATTGATCATGAAGTATCTGTAAGTTCGCTATCTTTTAAATGTGTTCCTGCATTAAAATTTTGCACCAAAAATCCTAGAGAAGGAAGACCAGGCTGTCTGGATGGTTCCACTTTAGGGCTTTTGGAACTGTTTTGTGAGTGTGTTCTGGGACTTTCTAATTAAGAGATGAGGATCACTTCCTCAGCCAGTTTGTCAAGCCCTAATCTCCTGCCCTCAGGTGTGAGAGTGTGGGTAGATTGGTGATAAAACCTTTCTACCCCTCACCTGCTCAGAGAAGTCCTAAGGATTAGGGAGGGAGATCTGCCCACTGCAGTAGGAATTGAAGAGTGAGATTCTCTGGGAGCTAGCTTGGCTTACCATACCTCCATTCTCTTTCTGGTGCATAGATGAGGACTGGGAATGTAGTTCAGTAATGAAGTACATGCTTAGCAAGTGTGAAGCCCTAGGTTCAATCCCCAGCATCCTCCAGTTACTTAACAGGCTTGTGGGTGAACTACAAGCATTTACATCCATCCGTGCCACTCCCTTACTGCCCATCTCTCTTTGGAAACCAGGCTTTTTTTTTTTTTTTTTTTTTTGTGGCACCAGTGATCGAACTCACAACCTCATGCCTGTCAGATAGACGCTTAAGCCACTGAGCCAAACTCCTGGCCCTAGTTTTTTGAGGCAGGGTCGCACTATGTAGCTCAGACTGGCCTTGCACTCCCGTTGTAGCCCAAGCCAGCCTTGAACTCACAATCCTTCTCCTACCTCAGCCTCCTGAGTGCTGGGATTAAAGGCCTGTGCCACCACGCCCAGCTTGGGCGTTATTTTTTAATACCTTTTCTGATACTTTCTGTTTTCTTCCTGAGACTCCTATTATGCATAAATTGGTCTTCCTGATGATCATCCATTATTCTTTTGTCTATATTCATTATTCAATTGATAATTTAATTGTTCATTGACAATTTCAAATGCACTTACTTCATCAAGTGTTTTTATCCGCAAGTGTGCTGTTAAACCCCTCTTTTAAATTTTCACTTCAGTTACTTCATTCTTCATGATCAAGAGTTCTGTTTGCTTCTTTTTTGTATTTGATATCTCCATCAAAAACTTCATTTGCTCATCCATTGTTCTTTTGAGCTACTGGTAGTTGTGTTATTTTGCCTTATTTCTCAGAAAGTTTATATAGTCTATTTCTTTCAAATTTTATCTTGTTACTTATTTGGATCATGTTTCTCTGTTTTCCTCTTTGTTTATGCATTAGAAAAACTAGCCTTTTCCCTAGTCTTCATGGACTGGCTTTATATAGGAAAAAAACTTCACCAAACAACCTGGCTAGAGGTTCTGGGGGCCAGTCAAATCTTCTTGCTAGTTAAAATCACAATCATTGTTAATGTGACCCTCAGGCAATTACAAGAATATCTGGAATGTTTGATGCACAGTTCAACTCTTCATCTCTGGTGAAGGTGGTAGCTCATTTTTTTCTTACGCTTGTTTTACACTGATCCTAGTTCAATAGCTGTGATCAGTGCAGACATGCTAGTGTGAACAGCTACCTTTGTTCTCTCTAACCCCAAGGATCTCATGTTCATCAGAATTTATAAATACTTTGAGGGCAGGGAGTTTGGCTCAGTGAGTTAAGCGCCTGTCTGATAGGTGCGAGGTTGTGAGTTCAATCCCCTGTGCCGCAAAAAATAAATAAATAAATAAATAAATAAATAAATAAAATACATAAATAAATAAATACTTTGAGATAGATGGGATAGAAGTCAGTCCCTTAGGCACCACCTGAAAAATATGAGGCATTGGATGTGTGGTCCAGCTCTCTTTCTTCTTAGGAAGAGACAGGCGCTTGATAATTTACTCCTGATCATAGTGATTCTTCGTTACGAATGGAGACTATGTAAGAGGAGTCTGCAATTTTTCCATCAGTTCTGATGTTGCTGGTTTTATAATCTTTGTGTGCCAATGCCTCCCAATCAGTTTTTGGAGTTCTCCAAAAGGGATTGATTGCAGCGGGAAATGTAGCAAGTATGGGAGATTCTCTTCTGTCTTGTCTTTTATTATTAATAAAATATAAAAAAAAATAAAAAAGGGATTGATTGCAATATTAATGCTGCCTTTGTTTCCCCATGGGAGAAAGACATTTCAGGGGTTACTATCTTATCATCACGTCGACATCATGTAATGATGATTTTTGAAATATATTTTTGGATATAGAATTTTGAAAGGAATTATTTTTTCTTTATCGCTTTAATCTTGTGTTTCCTATTTTCTGGCCTACATAGTTTTTTTGAGAATCCAGGCATTATTTGTACTGCTATTCTCCTGTGTATTACATTTCATTTTTTTCTTTTAGCCTGGAAGACCTTCTTTTTGGTTTTCATTAGTTTGACTATAGTGCACTTAGGTGTAGGTTTTTATTAGTTAAGTTTTGAATTGCAATTGTTTAGAGGTTAATTAAAATGTTTGTATACATGGGCTGGTCATAAGTCCCAGTGGTTGATTACCTGCCTTGCATGTGTGGGATCCTAAGTTTAATCCTCATATGCAAAAGGAAAATTTTATAAATGTTTCAGTTTAAAATGAAGTCAGGTGTACTGTTTATCAGTATTTAACGTAAGTCTGAGAATTTTTTCCCTTGGATTAATCATGCCTTCTCTAGCTTATCCAGTTTCTGTTTCTTTAAAATGGATAATGAATTTAATTATGACACTATGGTGCAATTTGCTGATAAAGTTTCTAGGGTTTTACTATTCTTCCGATTATTCCACAGATGTCTTGTCCATATCTAATTTAACAATAACTTGTATTTAGAAAGCATTTTTGGAGTATAATTTAAGTTTTCTACAAAAACAACTCACCTTTTCCCCTGAACATTTGTTTAATTGGTTTAATCAGCATTTTAATTAAATCTAGAAATTCTGATAACAATTAGTATTTGAATAAACAGACCTGTACCTAAATTGAACTTTATAGTCTGAATGCACAAAATGTAACTGGAAATAGAGTGGAGTGGACATAGTAGAGCCCAGTGTATTATTCCTAATCACTTAACACATCGTGACTATTCCACAGGATGAAGGATTTGGTTAATTTTAAGTAATTTAAATGGAAATCATTTAAAAGATCCTATTTTGCTTTGGTATCTTTGCAAGAGCAGAAGGATGCATGATTAAAACAGAGTTACAACAAATAGATTTGGAAAACCCTAAAGTGTATTTTCAACCAGCTGTTGTAAACTGATAAATTACCCTGTTACGTTGTAGGCATATTTACACCTGCTAAGCCATATGGATACTTAAGTCAAGATATTGAAACCATTCAGTCGCACTGATTAGATTAAGAAGGTTTTTGATTGAATTGGAAGACAAGAGAGAAAATTCCATGAATAACTGTGAGGTTACTGGGAAGGAAAAAAGAGAAAGCAGATTGCGTCATGCAGAGTTCTATGTGTTCGAGGAAATACCTCTGAGACGAACACAGATGGTGGAGATGGAGTGGGAGGGGAATGATATAGGTGAGGTGTTGGATCTCCTGCACCTGGTAAACCAGATCAGCTATGACTTTATCTGTTTGTCTTTTGGGCTGCGAAAACTCATTTCAAAAAAGAATTAGTTTAAAAGGTTTAAAAACCTGATGTAGAAGAATAGAAATGGAAGAGGGAGCCTACTAATTCACAAGTAAAGCATTCACTACAGGAAAGGAAAGAGAGGGGAAAGCAGTCATGCTCAAAAGACTATCATGGAATGTGATTATAAAACATCCAGTAAAAAAATCAAGTATGAATCCATGGCCCAGGACACTAAAAAGGAAGGTAGCTCTAGAAATACGGAAAGCTCTGAAAAGTAAAACTGACCATTCCTGAATGATTCCACTAAGCAACTTAAAGGAGAAATATAAAGAATGTGACTGTGTTCAACAAATGGTGTTGAATAAACTGGCTATTTACATGCAAAAAGATGAAGCTGGATCTTTAACTTGTACCACATATACATATTAACTTAAAAATGAACCAAAGACCTAAATTAAAGACCTAAAAATAAAGTCTTAGAGGAGAACATAGGGCAAAACTTCGACATTGGATTCGGCAATGACTTCTTGGTTGTAGCATTAAAAGCACAAGTAATAAGAATAAAAATAGATAAGCTATACTACATCAAAATTAAAACCTGTGCATCAAAGAACACAACTGATAAATGAAAAGGCAACCTACGGAATAAGAGAAAATATTTGCAAATCATATATCTGGTAAGGGGTTAACAGTCAGAATATGTATTTTATCAAACAACACAGCTCAACAACAATAAAATAATCTGAATAAAGCAATAATCCGAATAAAAATGGGCAAAGGACTTAAACAGACTCTTGTCTAAAGATGTAAGTGCTTATGAGAAAGTGGAGAAATTGCAACCCTTATTTGGTGTTTGTGAGACTGTAAAATGGTACACCATGGAAAATAGTATGATAATCTCTTATAATTAGTAATAGAAATGCCATATATCCAGTATTGTTACTTCTGGGTACATATCTAAAAGAATTAAAAGCAGGAACTTGAACAGAAATTTATATGCTTATGTTCATAGTAATATTATTCACAATAGCTGAAAGATGGAAAAATAGAAAAACAAAACCAAAGGTGATATATACATACAGTAGAATAACATTCAACCTTTACTAGGAAGGATATTACTACCCATGCTACTACATGAATGAACCTTGAGGACATCATACTAAATTAAATGTCAGTCACAAATAGAAATACTGTATGGTTCTGTTTGTATAAGTTATCTAGAGTAGTCAAACTCTAATGCATAGAATGTTGAATGGTGTTTGCCAGGGAATAGAGGGATGGGGACATGGAAAATTGTTGCTTAGTGAATCTAGAGTTTCATTTTGCCAAATAAAAACTTCTGGATATCTTTTTTACAACAATATGAATATACTTTGCTGTGTACTTAAAAATGATGATGATAAATTTTATTATATGTATTATACCACAGTTAAAAATTTAAGAAGATCTAATATGACCATAAAACAAACTTCCTGATTACCTCTGTTATAAGAAAACCTTACATAAAAGATGAAATTACCTAACTGTGTGTGGTAAATGTCAGCGAGGAGTTAAGAAAGTACTGTTGGTAGATTAAAGCTCAGACTGAGTTGAGAGTTTCAAAAGAAGACAGAGAATGACTAAAGTCCTTCTCTCAAGGATGTAATGAAAAAGTGCAACAGATGGCCTTAATTTCTAGGGCAAATGGCCTATGGCAATAAGTGGTCCTAAAAGGGCAATGTACTTAGTTTCTATTCTATTGTTTTCCTTTCTCTCAAGAGAAATGGCCTTCATAAATTCAGCACCAATTTGTAGTGGGATCCTTATTTCACGTCACTATAGATGGGTGGAAAACTACACGCACGGATTGTGACTGCTGTCTGTTTTGCTGCGTATTTTTGGCCTGCCACAAATATTATTACTCCACTGCTGCTGGTAAATAGCATGGTAACAAGACTGAACGTCATTATCCTGAAAACCAAGTCTGGTCTCATTTGCTGGTAATTCTTTGCTTTAAATTTACCTAGCTGACACTGTTGTTAAATTGCTTCTGCTAACACAGAGATTTAGTGGTTTAAAGCAGAGTTTTGAGTCAGAAAGACACAGGTCTCAGTCCTAGTTTCACTACTGACTACTTACATGAATCTAGATAGTTTCTAAAAGAATCCATGCCTCAGTTTCCTGATCGGTCAACATATTTCTTATATCCCAAGATTTGTGTGAAATTTAAGCAGAATGTTTTAAAACCTCTAAGACAGTATCTGACTCAGAGTAGGAGTTCAGTGAGTATAGATCCCTTTGATGATAATATCTGTGGATATTTGGTCCTTAAGGTAAGGTATTGTCTTCACACAGATGCTATTTGCTTTAATTGCCAGCTGATGTGTAATGGGAAATTATGTCTCTTGTGTCCTAGCCTGGATATCCAAAGCTTAAAAGCTGCCTCTGAAGCATTTTTTGGATCATTCATTTTATTGCCACCTAAGCTCATAAGTATGCCAGTTTAAACTACAGAGCAAAGACTGCCAAATGCACAAAACTTACTGGTGGAAATGTATTTTTGAAGACTAAATTTAAAAATTATTGATGACCCTCTTCATAGTGGTCTCTGTCTACATTCCTTGGCATGCCAGAGGGGCTGGCTAACTGTGCATTGCACAGATGGTGTCTACTTTGAGAAAACCTGATAAAAGAAGAAGCCTGAACTTAAAAAACAGTCACTGTACTTTGCTTCAGGGGTTTTTGTGTAGGAGGTTGAGGGCAGGTTTAACGTTATCTTGTGGAATTTTATAAAACCTTACACATTCCTACCTTCCTCCTTTCCCAGTTTACTTTCTCTTTACGTATTCAGGCACTAAGCAGAAAGGGCCTCACAATGAGGCATAAAGAAGCAAAAATTATTAAAACTCACAGGTGATTCTGCAACATGCCTAGTATATTCTCTTTAGCAAAGTTTTAGTTTACAAAATTACTTGTCAGTGACATCATTTGGAACATATTTATTTTGACTCTGTTCGTTGGGAAGAAGCAGCTAAATTTACAGTGATTTAAATCACACTTCAGAAACGTATTTATTGCCTAACGTAAGGAGTGTATTGAAGTGTGATTGTCTCCCCAAGCCCTCTAAAGCATTCTCTCTTTCAGTCAGTGCCTATTCCTTACTTCTGTCATAGAAGAGTTAGGTTCTGAAGAATAACAAAGGCGCAAACAAAGGAAATTGTAGGAAAAGTCTATGGGAGCGGATACTGGGTCTCTCAATTGACTACCCATTTTCCACCCATGAAGCATAGAAGGACCAGAGGTTTTCTTAGGCTGGTACCTCGTCATGTCTGTTGTGAATAAAAGCACCAAGACGTGGATGGTGCTCTCACTGCAGAAAAAAGGAAGGGAAGGGAGTGAATGAAAGGATAAAGGGCTATTTTTAAGCATTGCTCAGAGATGGTCACTATCTGGCCCCTAAATGAAAGAGCACTAGCATTGCCTTTGTTTTTCAAAAAGTACTTTTCAAAAAGTAACCCTAACCCTAGCCTGCTTGAATCTTGTCAGATGCCCTCTAGAAGATAAGATTTTGAACTTTAATGAACAGGCATTAGAGCTCGACACCTGCCCAACTAAATGTAACAAGGTAACAAAAAAGGAGTTCATTTCCAAATAATGATATTGAAATAATTTGACACTGCTGCATAGAAAATTAATGCAAACCTATATTTTGTGCAATATATAATGCAATTAATAACACAAAAGCTACAGTGTTAAATATTTTAAAAATATAATTTAAAAATAAAAATCCAAGAGGAAATAGAGCACTTACTCAATATAAAAAGGGAGATAATGTTTGATTAAAGGAGAAAAAAATAACAAAGAAAAAGATAAGTGATGCATTTATACAAAAAATACAACAAAAATGCCACAAACCCAGAATAAAAGTAACAAAATAGAAATTTAAATTTCATATATATTATGATAGATGAATTTCTGAAATACATTAAGAATATTTATAAGTTTACATTAAGTTCCCTATGGGTAGTGGCCAAAGAAAGTGAAGAATGATTGCATAAGATGAAAAACCATTAGTATGTTAACAATGGATACAGTTTGCATTCTTGCCGACAATCAATGAAGTGCAAATTAAAGCAATGATGCCAGGTCACTCTACACCACTAAAATTATTTACAATAAAGGGATATTATTAAAGCAGTGATGGGACCATAGGAAATATTGAAACATTTATATATTATTAATGGCATTATAAATGATCTCAGTCAATTTGATGAGTAATCTGGCAGTTTTTAACAAGAACGATAAAAATGTTTATACCTTTTTCCTAAATAATCTCACTCTTGGGTACTTGTTTTCAGGATATAATTCAGGATAAATGCAGTATGTGTTATTTATTGTTATGAAGAACGGGACATAACCCAAAGAGCCATTAATGAGGATATGGTTATAAAAATTATGGCCTTTTAAAGTTAACAGAATTGACTATAACTAATGAAATTGGAAAATTGTGAAGAGTATTGGGATACATAGAAAAGTAGATATAAACTACCGAAAAAGTAATTGAAATTAAAATAAAATAAATTATAAGGAGCCCCTGTTAAACAACCCTTAGAATAAAAAGACAACCTACAGAATGGCAAAATTTCTTTTGCCAGTGATTCTGTTGTACTTCTCTAGACAGATATCAACATGTGGATTTGTGATGAGCATTAAAGATGAAGTTATTCCTAAGTTATTTCTAGAATGAAAGCTAAAACGGAGACAATATATTATGATTACATGGATAGGCATTTTAGGTATAGCACAATCAAGACAGATGAAAGAAGCAAGGGTTACCACATGTAAAATGTTTAAACTATTTTCAATGATCATATTAATAGGGGTAGTAATAGTATTATCCTGTGTGTCAAGCTTAAGTATTGCACGGTTTCTCTTATGTGAGAAACCAAACTATGAACAGACAACAAAGTAAAATATAAATAATAGGAAACAAGGAGATAGACTTTTTGCAAATGTGAGGGGGACCAAGAAATGAAAGGACAGAGAGAGGAGAGAGCAGAAAAAGAAAAAGAATTAAGTTGTGTTATGTACATGTGCCAGCTCCCCATGATGAATGTAATCATTATGTACTGCAAACATGGACTCATAAAAGTAAAAATTAAAGGAAAATTGTGTGAATCATATGGAAAAAGCAAATGAATAACCATAGGATATTAAAATTTTGTATTGTATATGAGACTATTACCTCCAAGAGGGTGAGAAAATGGTTCTTGTAAAGCAGGAAGTTTCTTGCAACTTGTCTTGTGCAAATATATACGAAACGGACACATACCATATGTATGGTATTAAAATTTTATGGTGGGGGGGCCAGGGATTTAGCTCAGCGGCATAAACGCCTGCCTGGCAAGCACGAGGTTGTGAATTCAATCCCTGATACCAATAAATAAATAAATAAATAAAAATACGATAAAATAAAATTTTGTGGTGGGGGCTATTAATAAAAATATGTAGAAAGCCACTCGAGAGGGGGCAACAATGAATTAAATGCTGAGAAACACTATTCAAAATCTATCTTCCCTGTGCCAGTGAGAAAACCAAAAGTCTCAATGTGTAAGAAAGGAAGTAACAATGAAATGCAAAAGAGATTAGATTCTGTAGTCCTGAATTTGTCTTTAAATGCGTTTTTCCTTGATTGGTCTGTTAAAAGGTTCTAGAAACAATGATTAATCTACTAGTAGTGAGCATTCTTTGTATCCAGACTTGAGCTTTGCAATATCTGTCCATTAAAAGAAGCTGGGGCTCTCAGAAAAATGGTAGATTTCAGGTGTCAGGCAGGAAATGAACAAGATGAATCTGAAACACCCAAACATCCTAGATAGGAAATTTTTAACTAAAATTAGGATCATGCCAAAATGACTCAGGAGTGAATTTTTAAAAATTCCTAATGGAGTTTCTAGTTACCGTTTGAAATATAACTATAAAAATTTCAATGGATAAAACACCATTAAATAAGGTTAATGATTTCATAATGGTTTTTAAAAATAACAATTGATAGCCTTCTAAAGATGTAAGATATGGGAAAGTACAAGGAAGATATTCAGCATTTCTTTATATTTCTTGTGTAACATGAGAGAAAGTATTTTTTAAATAAAATTATTTCTATTGTCAGACATCAGCAAGAATGGTGGAATAAGGACCGCTAAAATTTCTCCCTCCAAAAAGGCAACAAGAAAACTGGCAAAAACATTATCTGACTCAATGTTTTATGACTGGAAATTAATGACAGGCTAGCAGAGTTTTAGAAAAATTTTATTCAAGAAAATGGGTTGACCCAGTAATTACAGTGAGCTTTGTGACATTTGACCATCTTTATTCCCATTCCCTATATATATAAACAACCTCTAATTCCAGTCAAAGTCAGCATTTTGGCAGCCAGTAACTGGAACACAGTGATACCGGAGCTCCATTTAAGCTTCATTTCTAGAGAATTGTGGTTATTTGCTATTTCTGATGGTTCCCTGCCTTTCAAGGCTGTCTTTAGTAGGCTTGGCACAGTTATCATTTAGTGAAAAACATTTTTTTTTAAGCTGGGAAAGTTTGTTGAAAACATTTGGGCACAATTGCTATCTTTGAGTTGGCCTGAGGCAGTGAATAACAAATGGGGTAAACAGTTCACCAGATGAAAACCTTCGGAGGAAAAGTTAGTGAATGAGCTGTCTCTAGGGACTTTGAAAAACTCCGATATATTTCTGACAACATAGCAGGGCACATACATTTGTAGGGCTGTGCAAAAACTCAGTAAAGACGTGAGAAAGCCCTACACTCTTACTGCTGGCTGATATTCTTTACACCAGGAGAAAGTGAAGTTAAAGCACAGCTTAAAACTGGCTGGCTGGATGTTCAAAGTGTGTGCCGGCATATGCATAGAAAGAGCCTCTAGGTAATGACCAGAGATTTTTTAGTTCCAGGCACTTAAGGAAATTTTCTATCTAATCATTAGCTCATCCATAAACTAACGCAGAAGAAACGCCAATGACCATTTGGCCACACACAACAAAGAATATACCCTTGACAGTATTTGTTCAGGAAAGTCACTAAACAAAGCAATAACAAACAACAACAACAATACCAACAACAACAAAAAACAGTGGCAATAGTTGCAAAACTTTGTGAAAATACTAGAAAATCACCAAATCGTACAGGCTACATTTGTTTGTAATATATGAATTATATCTCAGTAATAATATATCTCCAACAAGGAAATGAACAGAAATGGAGAGGATAAGATCATTTTACAATTTATCATCATAGGGGCTAGCATCAAAAAAAGTGGAAACCCAAAACTGATTTAGATATGAATTCATCAGAAAACAGAGGAACATGTTGAAGGTAGCATGAGCACCTAACCAGCAACACGCAAACTAGGGGAAACTGCAGATAAAATAATATGAGTTCTTTTAGTATATAAATTGTAGGGAAAAGAAATACGTGGGAATGTATAGATTAATATAAGCATACAAGACAGTACATTTTAAAAATATTGAGTAAGATTATACTACATTCTTTAACAATTCACTTTTAGGTAATGAAAGCATAAAGAACTCAAGGAAATGTTTGTTATAAAATTCAGGATAAAGGTTACATTTGAAGGGTGACTGGCCAAGTTTTTGTTTTAACCTGGTGGTGGTTACAAAGGTGTTAGTCATATAACAATTCATGAAGCTCTATGTTTTGTGTAGCTGTGCCTTAGGTTTGTTTTAAAATAAGAAGATAAATAATGATCTAGATAATCTAAATGTTGGAAGAGATCAGAAGAACAAAATACATGTTATGAGGATATTTCATCAAGTAAAATTAATCATACTGGTAAATAACAATGCAGTGGCAAATAAGGCTAATAATTAGGAACTGGCTTTCCATTTCAAATATTCTAATGGAAGAATTGCAAAAGAAAATCATACTGTGGTTAGAAAGGCTATGTGCTAACTGTGTTTTAAATGGAACCTGTTTAAGTGGGCCACTGTACACAAAGGAGCATCTATCTCATACCTATGAATTGTCTGAGATGTTTATTTTAGTCAGACTCTACAGTCATTTTTCAAAAACTGCAAACAATGGAATCTTTATCTGAGGATGACATGTTGATTCAGGATCCTTGATGCATAATTTCAATTTTGTTAATACTCAGGGGAGTTCCCAACACTAGTTATTTTAGACTTCTCCTCTCTCCAGTGACCCTCTGTCTTAGCAGTTGGCCCCTCCTTTGCTGAGACTGAGTCTCCTGTAAATTCTTTTCTTGCCTCAACTCATACTTCTGTGTATATTGACTCATCTTCCAAGAGGATGAGCAGGACTCTTCCTCCTCTCTACAAATAGCCTTTCTACCTCTATCTCAGTTTCTAAATATCTACTGGAACTTTCAGCTTTGATTTATTGTTACAAAATCTTATTTTCAGCACAGACCCCTAATGTATCCAGTCTGGAAGATTCTTTGGGCTTCTAATGCCAAAGACCAATATAAGGAAGATTGCAATGGGGTTAATTATAGAAAATAACGAATCAATTTCATTTGGGATATAATCTTTTTGAAGGAATGGCAAACTAACACAAATGGAGGTCCACAAACTGTGGTCTGTCTGCTATTAACCCATCGTTGTTGTTATGTTTTACTTTAAAAGTATTTATTTTTCACTTAGTATATGCAAAGTAGTATACTGGGTGCTTGAAGGAGTATAAATATAGATTGATGAGACATACTCATTGCCTTCAAGGAACTAACAATATCCAATCTATTTAATATAAGTATTATTCAAGGCGGTGGATAAAGGTAAGAATGGAGTGAATATAGAATGAGTGGGAACAAGCAGAATGCTAATTTCTGAATATATATTGAAACAAATCCCTGCAAATTTTTCAATGGGGTGGTTCTCGGAAGCATTGCTAAATTCCATACTCAACGATCCTTCAGGACACCTGGAAGTAAAAGGTAACTCTTTGGTGTATCACTGATCACTTCCCTCTCTTGTTTTTGAATTTTTTCTCTACCATCACTGTGGGAGCTGGGTACAAACACCTTCAAACCATGAAATCTGACCTCAAGGATCTTACGTTCTAGTTGAGGACTTAAGGCATATCTATGAAGCCGAGACAAATCATGAATTGAGTGTTATGGAAATGAATGTTATTCAAGTTCACAGGCTTGGTACATATATTAAGGGCACAATAAATACTGGTACAGTATATGACTACTGAGTTAATGAAGGCTCACTGTTCTTGATGATTCTATCTCAGAAATATCTGTTTGACTTAATCTCCAAGTCGTCACTCACGTAACCTGATGTTATTTATCAGGTGGACTCTGGCGAATCCACCAGGCCTCCTGGTCCTAGCTCAGTCACTCAGAGCTGCTTGCATTGAAGAAACATGATTTTTGTTTCATTTCTTCCTTCTGAAATAAATATTCAGTGTTTTTCAACCAATTAAAATTTGGTCTGAACGGCATGGTGAATATCGTAAAGTTCATAATTGGTACTGATGACCTTGACAGAAAATGACTTCTATTTGCTGTTTTCATAATACGATTGACAGGGAAGAGATAATAGTTTTGGAAACTTTGTGGCAAAGAAGAATAGAAAGGTCTCCTAGTACTTAATATATTTTTGAGAGGATTTGGCAAATAAAGGGACAACTGGGATTTGCTCAGTGACTGAGATGAAATCCTCTGAACTCTCAACAGCAGGAGGACACTGATTTTTTTGGTCCTAGTGCAAATGACCCTCACATGTAGACTTGGAGCTCAAGCAACTCAAGTGGTTTCTAGGTAGTCAGGAAGCAGTCTTTCTAGAAAGCGTCCAGAGACAGATCTACCTTTCTCCCACCTACCGCTGAGCCGCACACTTTTGCTTCTCAGTCAGTTCTGACGGTGTGAATAAAACAGGGCCAGGGTGCTTCTCCAAATTTACTGCTGAACTGGGAGTAGGATTCTTGGCTTTGGGTTCTCGTCTGCCACTTTACCATCTCTGTGACCCTGGGACAATAGTTTTGCTCTCAGGACCTCAGTTATCCCAACAGAAAAATGATTTTCAATGTTCTTGTTTTCCCAATCTTTGCATCTTGTGGCATGAAGTGAGGTTCTTCATAGTAAGTGGACATAAAGTCTCTCTGATTCCAATGAACTCATATTTGACCAAAGAAATGAAGACAGAGAAGTAATAGTTCAATCCAAACAAATCTATTCCGGTTGCATAAAAATAATGTAGTGCCTCTATGTGAACACTTAACAGTTGAATAGTACTAAATGTATTTACATACATCTCCTTTGGACCCATAGAATATATAACTGGTGTCATGTTTGTGACTACAAAAGCCTATGTGACTAGGATGTTGAATCACGTGATCCCTTATTTGAATAGTGGCTATTCCCTTATTAAAATAAAGACATGCCCTTCTGCAAACCCTTATTGCAGCACAAAATCACCAACCACAAGCAAGCCAGTCATTTATTCATGAGGCCATGGATTCAAGACATTCCCCCGATGAAGTGCTCTCTCCTTAGCATAAAACTTGTTCAAAGTGTTAATTAGAATAGAGGATCCTAAATGTTAAAACCATTCAATGTCAGCCTCAGGGGCTACTAACTCATGTTTGGAATGTTCTTGTTGCTTTTAATCAAGAACTAAGCTACACAGACTTTTTGTTTTAGGTGTTACTTCAGTACAGAAAGAACAATGTAAACATTGTCACTTTAGTATGACCTTCAGTTTCAAAAAGCATGGTGGGAACAGCCCCCGAAGACCCTGAACAGGCCCTGAAAAACAATTTATTATGTGGGCTTGCATGTCTTGAAGTCTTATCTAATTGGTGTTCAAACTTATGGTTGCCTCTTCTTTTTTCTTATCTGTAAGGATTCCCAGCAGAGAGGACAGTGCTCCCATTAATCACTCCCCCGCCTCCTCACCCACACTTCTCTCATTCCATCCAACTCAATCCCTACACATGCTCCAGACCTTGGGGTAGAGTTGCTTAGATCTGGAATAGATCAGAAACATTGTCTGCATTTACTCTCTCATTTTATTAATAAGGAAGCTGAGACACAAAGAGAGGTGGTACATAGAAATACCAGGATTAAAACAAGTTCTGGTATTGTCAGTACTGTCACTATTTTTCCACCAGGAGCTCAAGATTTCAAAGTGCAAAAGGTCCTTAATCCAACTCAGTGTATGCATCCTTCACTCTCCTTGTGTGTAAAACATATTGCTAAACCCCATTAGTGCTTCATAGGGCATTAAATATTATCCTGACCCAGTGGGTGAAAATTGAGACATATGTAAATATATGTAGCACAATCAGATTGCTAACTGTTCTTATAGAGGCATCACAATATTTGTGTAAAACTAGAATAGATTTGTTTGGATTGAATTATTACTTTGAGGTGTCTCATCCGGGTTTTATGAAAAAGGTTTCCTCACAATGCTATGAAAAATCTGAAGATTATGTTACAGCATCAACGGTGGCATTGTTCTTTTTTCACTTCTTTAGAGAAATCACAAAATATTTCTGATTTGAACAAATACTATATTTTTGCCTCTGAAAACATGACAAGATATAAAAAGAAAAATATGTAATTTGACCAAAGGTGTGAGGAAATGGGAATATGCATACATTACTGTTGGCAAATATGCCAGTACATCTATTCTGAAGAACGATGTAATATCTACCGAGAGCTCAAAAATGTGCATTCCTTTTAACCTAATATATTTGAAATCTAGAAATATTTTTTAAGGGAGAGAGGGAGGAATGAAGAGAGAGAAGTATAAAGGATGAACATAAGAAAAATTTTTGTATTGCTAAGTGATAAAAAGCAAGGAACAAGACAATATGATATGCTAAAATCAATTTCACTTATTTTATGCCACACGAAAGCTAAATGTAGGCCTTTCACTAGATATCCATCCTTAGGTCAGTAACACATATCACATTAAAACACATGCTTACAAATGCAAGCCTATAAATAGAAAACACATGCCTGCAAATGCAAGCCTGTAAATAGAAAATGACATGAGATTTATTGAAAATTGCATGAGAAAATAGAATAAGGATGGCATTATTTTATATATCAAGCAATGAAACCTTCTAAAACATCCCTCAAACATTTTTCTTTACCATTTTCATATGCTTTTGCAGCTGATTTTCTCCCTTCCTTATCTTTCAAGCCCTTTTCTATGGTCATTATCTCCTTCCTTTCTTTCTTCATCACTGCCACCAACACTGCACCATACACTGCTCTGTGCTTTGTTTTTCTGCTATGGTGATGATGTTCTTTAAACTGCCCTGTCCATTATGGCAACCGCTAGCCACATGTAGCTACCGAGCACTTAAAGTGTAGCAGGTACAACTGAGGATAGATGCTTTTAATTTTATTTGGTTGATTAAAGTAATCACATGTGGCTATTGAACAGTTGAAATATGGCTAGTATGACTCAGGAAACATACTTTAACTTTATTTAATTTTATGGAGTCTAAATATAATTCCCTACATGTGGCTCATGGCCACCATACTGGAAAGCATAGCACTTACTCATTCTTAGTCACAATGAACTAGGTCTTCCCTGGGTCATCAACTTTGCTTTGCTGTATGCAGGAGATGTGGGCAGTGACTCTGACTTTTTTCAGTATTCTCTTTGCTTAGAAAATACTGAAAAGAATGGGTGAGGTTGTACTTACCTGATAATTTCACTTATTTTCTCAGGTATACAGAGAAAAAGCCAGAAAGACATAAACAAAAATCATCAGTATGGTTAATTTATGGTAGTAGGATTGTGAAGCACTTGATTGTACTTTGTTTTTCAGTTTCCCAGGTGATCTGGAGTGGACATTTATTCCTTTGCATTTAGAAAAAATACACAAGTATGATTAAAATGCCTCTCATGTATGATTTAAAAAGAAAAAACAAAAACAGAGAGGGCATCTTTTCTAAGGGTTCTCTACACAGCTTCCAGAACAGGCTCTTACTTGGCAAATGGGGAAAAGCCCAGTGGCAGGCCCCCTTGGAATACGGCCCAGGAATGGCATGTGTATATGTTCTCCCAGCTGCTTCCTCACATCAAATAGCTAACAAACCAGAGCTCCAAAGCCAAGCCAATTCCCGCTGTCATCATTGATGAAGCCTGTACACAGATGGAGAAATAAATAAAAGAGAGAGGTGGTGAGTTTTCTATATTTGACCCAGTTACTATTTTTGCCAAATACGGAGAGAAAAGCTTAGGATTTCAAGCATGAGGAACTATATCCTGATATTGTGAACAAAATCTTGCTGCTCTTTTTTAGCCCTTTATGGATGTGACTTTCCTTCTTAGAGTCAAGGCCAAATTTGGCACAATCCATATAGACTTAAAATTGTAACCTTGCAACCAGCTCCCAGAGGAGGGACTTTTTGTGATAAGCACAGAGGAACCACACAGACAGTCTGAAAAACAGTCCACTGAACTGGGGAACTACATGGCAGGAATGGAGCCAAAATTTAAAGTTGTCATTACCTACCCTTCAAATCTGGACTCCAAGGCAACTTAGAAAAAGGGGTTTGTTTTGGTTACATTTTCTTGTTGCTAAGACAAAATACTCAACACTCCGAAGAGGAGAGGTTTATTTTACTCACAGTTTGTAGAAGTTTCAGTCTGTAATTGGCTAGCTTCAAAGCAAGGTGATATGGCTGAAGGGCAGTGTAGAATTCACGGTGGGCAGAAGGCAACAAAGCAGTTAAGTAGCAAGCAGCAACTGACAACAGAAGCTCTCTTTTGATCTCCTATATTCTGTTTAGGCTACCTGCCCTTAGAATAGGTAGCACTCACACTCAGGGTGGGGCACCCTTAATCCTAGCACCCCAACAAAAATCAATTGCAGCATCACATCCTTAATTCCAGCCTCATACCCTTGATCCAGTCACCTCTGAAGAACCCTACCTATAAACACATGATGTTTGTGGGGGACATCTAGACACAAGTCATAACAGGGGGTCTACCTGAAAACAGTAAACTACAGGGTGAATGATGAGGTATTTCATGCAGTGTTCTATCTGGTTTAGCCACACTCAGATAACCCAATGGCAGTATCTTACTTCTCTTATCAATACTCCCCCACTAGGGGACGAGGTAGAAGATCATTTTATTTACCCTCTTCCTGATACATATCTATAAGTGTTAATGCTTTCATGCCTTCCAGGGTTTCTCATGTTTATTTTATAGAGGGCTATGGAAGGCTAAAATGCTTTATGGAACTTCTACAATGAAGCTAAGATGGAAGATCCTAAGCCCTGGCAAATGAAGGTTTAGCTAGAGGCAGAAGGAAATTGGAGTCCTTCCAAGTTCTTCCTGTCATCAAACAAAGAAGCAAATATTTCTCATTGTATTTACTTGCTGAATGAGTCTCCAAAAACTAATGCTTACTTCAGTAATATAGGAGGGAGGTGAGCTACTGCAATCTGGGCCTAGTTGTGTAGGAACAGAAGGTAAACCTTGTTTTGACTTGCAATTTTGTGTTTATTTTCATTGGTTATTTTTAGTTACTTGAGTCTAGGAATATTTGCAAATCATTCCTTCCTGAAATAACTTATTTCTCTGAAATTGGAAAACTAAAATCCTTTCAAATTACAAGTGATTGCATTGAATACTGTAAGACATTCTGTTTTTTAATAAACAGTCAGTTATTAAGCTAGCAGGACATGAAGTCTCTGGAGTCCTGAGGTGTTCAGTGCTTCTATTGAGCTTGACTATGTTGGTCTTGAACACTTCCTATTAGTCTGCTTTCCATCACTATAATAAATACCCAAGGCAACCAATTTTTAGAGAGATAAAGTTTATTTTGGTTCACAGTTTTGGAGATTCCAGTCCATGATTAATTGGTCCCATATCTTTTGGCCTTTGGGGAGGCAGCACATTATAGTTTAAGTGTGTGACAGAGCAAAGCTGCTTATTCATGGCCAGGGAAAGAGAAAAAAAGAAGAATCCAGTGCGCTACAGTCCCCATAATGGCATGCCCTCAATAACATAAAGACCTCTCACTAGACCCCACCTCTTAAAGCATTCGCTACCTCCCTGGGTCCAATCCTCTGACATGTGCCCCTATGGGGGTCATCCAATATCTTGGCAATGGCATTGAGTCACTCACCCCCAAATACTCATGGCCATCTTACAATGTAAACTGCATTCATTCCATCCCCAAAAGTATCAAGTTTTAATAGATGCATAAAGTATCCTCTGAGACAGGCACAGAATAAACATTTGTTTTCCAAAAAAAAAAAAAAGAAAAAGAAAAAGAAATAGGAAAGTAATAATGAATTAGCACAAAGGAAGACCAGAACCCAACACAGAAAACATTAAATCTTAAATCTCCATGTCCAGCAGCTGGGAAACACTTTGATGGGATGTGGACTCCCTTGGGAAACCCTACTCCTATGTCTTTCTGGTGGCAGCCCACATGGACACTCCTTCAAGTGGGTTCTGCTCACTGCCTGCAGCCTCCTTCAACAGGGTTTACTCCTTGCAGGAATGTCTACCTTCCTTGTGATTTCCAGCATAGCTTCAGCATCACTCTAGGGGCTCTGTGTCTTACCCTGTCACAGGGATACTTACAGGGACTCTGACCCTTCAATGTACTGTTTACCCTCTCAGAATTCTCTTTGAGGCCCAGTCCAGCACCCCAGCACAGTCCATCAGGGGAATGCCCAGCCAGCCTCACAGGACACAGAGGTACTGAGCCCAGCACAATCCAGAGCCCCAGAGCTGCTCATCAGGGAGTGGCCAGCATAACTGCACTGTCTTGGAGAATTTGAGCTCTGCCCATTAGAACACAAGGCGCCAGCTCCATTGTTCAGGGGTGCGGCCACGTGCCAGGTCCTGGAGGTTGTAAACTCTGCCAAGCCAGGAACAAGTTTCCAACACCATACTCCAGGGGCACACCGGGGCTTGCCCTTCACTCCAGAGGCTCTGAATTCCTCGCAGACAGACTCAATGTCCTGGTGGTGCCACACTCACAGGAGCACTCCACCTTGTGGCCTGGGTCCTGGTGATTCCAAACTCCAGCCAGCCAGGCTGAAGGTCCAGTGCCACACCCCAAGGGTGCGTCTCTTCTAGCCACCTGGATTGCAGAGGATCTGCATGATACAAAGTCGGGTTCTAGGCCCCAGCAACAAGCTCCAGGGGTGTGTCCATGCTAGCTGCAGGAAAGATACAAACTTTGTCTAGCCCAGGATCCCACAGTCACCCAGCAAAGTACATCAGGGGAGCACATGGCCAACCTCACAGAACACAGAGCACAAGGATCCAGCACCATACTCTGGGGGTGTGCCACGGATAGCCATGGGGATATTGGAGGATTGAAGTACTACCCAGCACAGTGTTGCAGTGCAATCCATCAGGAGGATGCCTGCCCAGCCACACTGGTCCCAGAAGAAAATGACAAAACAAAAGAGCAAGAGGTAGTCTCAATCCCCCAGCCCACTGAGAACAAACCCAAGAGACACTGAAATAGAAGACACTGGGAGTCACACAACTGAACTATCTGAAATAATAGCAGATGCAGTAAAGAAACAAATCCATGAAGCTATACAGGAACTCAGATCAGAAATAATCTCTCACCTAAAAAATGAAATGACAATCATTATGAAAGAAATGCTGTGTGCATCTAAAGAAGATCAAGATAAAAAAAACAGAAGAGCATAAGAAAATGATGGAAACTTTGAACAAAATAAAACACAAATAGTATGCATGAAACAGATTCAAAGGAAACTTCAGGAAATTGAAAATTCCATTGAAAATTGGCAAAACCACTTGAATGAAGCTGAAGATAGAGTCTCAGACCTTGAAGACAGCGTGGTAGCTTATGATCATGAAAGAAATGATCTCTTAAAAATAACAAGGAACCAGGAAACAACAATTCAACAGTTGCAAGATGATGCCAAAGAAATAACATGAGAGTAACAGGCATCAATGAAAAAGCAGGGGTCAGTACTAATGCCCTGTGAAGACTGTTTGCAGAAATAATAGCAGAAAATTATTCAAACATGGGAAGAGAATCTGATATACAGGTAAGTGAGGCATACAGAACACCAACTAACCATAACCAAAATAAAATTTCACCCAATCATATAATAATTAGGGTATCAGAAATACAGCACAAGAACAAAATACTAAAAGCTGTCAGAGAAAAGATACTGATCACCAATGAAGGGAAGCCTATCAGAATCATTGCACACTTCTCAACACAAATCTTTAAGTCAAGAAGACCTTGGAGTGAAGTATTTCAAATCCTGAAAGAAAACAACTTTCAACCCAGATTGATGTATCCTGCAAAACTGTCTTTAAAAATGGATGAAGAAAGAAGATACTTCCATGACAAAGAACAACTGAAGAAATTTATGGCCACCAAGCCAACACTACAAAGAGTACTGAAAAACACTCTAGAAAGAGACAAAGATAGCTACAATCTTAAGAACAACAACAAAAGGAAACCATTAAGCAGGGCAAACAATTAAACAGAAAATGTAGAAAACCAACAACAGAAAGATAACATGACAGGGATGACTCAGTACATATCAGTTATATCAAACAATGTAAATGGTCTCAACTCACCAATAAAATGAAACAGACTGGCAGAGTGAGTTAAGAAACAAAATCCAACAATACGCTGTGTAAAGGAACAGAGTTAACTCAAAAGGAAACTCACAGACTAAAAATCAAAGGATGGAAAAAAATACTCTATGTAACAGGAACCCAGAAAAAAGCAAGGGTAGCTATTATGTTTGCAGATAACGTGAACTTCAAACTGAGAATGATCAAAAGAGATAAAGAAGGTCACTACATACTTGTTGGGGAAAACTTCAAGAGAAAGAGATTACAATCAATAATATATATGCACCAAACGTGGGGGCACCCAACTATGTAAGACAAATCTTAATAGTCATGAAAAACCAAATGAATGATAATAGAGTTATAACGGGGAGCATTAGCACCCCACTGTCACAAAGAGACAGATCAACCAAACAAAAAATCAGCAAATAAATAACAGAACTGAGTCAAACTTGTGAACAAATGGACCTAGTAGATGTGTACGGAGTGCTCCACTCCTCAGCATCAGAATATACATTCCTCTCCACTGCACATGGGTGACTCTTTAAAATAGATCATATACTAGTCCACACAACATGCTTAAGTAAATGCAAAGGAACTGAAATAATTCCATTCACATTATCTGATACTATCACAATAAAATTGGAAATTAATGACAAAAAACCCCATAAGAACCCTATAAACACATGGAAATTAAATAATGCTCTCCTAAACAATCAATGGGTCACAGAAGAAATTAAAGAAGAAATTAAACAATATCTACAATCTAATGAAAATGCAAATACAAATTACCAGAACCTGTGGGACACAATGAAAGCAATGCTCAGAGGGAAATTTATAGCACTAAACTCCCACATCAGAAAAATGGAAAGAACACACATAAACAACCTAATGATGCACCTCAAACTTCTAGAAAAAGAAGAGCAAGTCAAGTCCAAAGCCCAAAGAAGGGAGGAAATTAAAAAGATCAGAGCAGAAATTAACACAATTGAAACTAAGAAAACAATACAAAGAATTAATGAAACAAAGAGTCTGTGCTTTCAAAGAATAAATAAAGTCGATAAACACTTAGTCATCGTTATCAAAAAGAGGAAAGACAAAAATTAAATCTGTACAATAAGAAATGAAAAGGGTGAAATCACTACAGACCCTGTGGAAATACAGAATATCATCAATACCTACATCAAAAGCCTTTAGTCACATAGATTTGTTAACACAGAAGAAATGGACAGATTCCTAGAAACCTATGAATTGCCAAAGCTGAATCAAGAAGATGTAAAACTGCTGAATAACCCAATTTCAGCTAATGAAATGGAAAATGTAATTAGAACCTTACCAACAAAGAAAAGCCCAGATCCTGATGGATTCACTGCTGAATTCTACAAGAAATTTACGGGAGACTTAATGCCAACACTCCTCAAATTCTTCAATGAAATTGAAAGGGAAGCAAGTCTCCCTAACTCGTTCCTGGAAGCAAGTATTACCCTAATACAAAAACCAGAGAAAGACCTAACCAAAAAATAAAATTACAGACCAAATTGCCTCGTGAACATAGATGCAAAAATCCTCAATAAAATACTGGCAAATAGAATGCAGCAAGTTATCAGGAAGATTATACACCATGATCAAGTGGGATTCATCCCAGGAATCCAGGGATGGTTCAACATACGCAAATCAATAAATGTAATATACCATATCAACAGGGTAAAGGACAAGAATCACATGATCATCTCAATAGGTGCAGGAAATGCTTTCAACAAAATCCAACACTCATTCATGATAAAAATCCCTACGGAAAATGGGAATAGATGGTCTCTACCTCATCCTGATAAAAGCCATATATCATAAACCCACATCCAACATCTTATTAAATGGAGAAAAACTGAAAACTTTCAACCTAAAATGAGGAACAAGACAAGGATGCCCATTATCACCACTCTTATTCAATACAGTTCTGGAAGTATTAGCCAGAGCAATTAGACAAGAGAAAAAATAAAAGGAATAAGGATAGGAAAGGGAGAAATAAAATTTTTATTTGCAGATGAAATGATATTCTACATAGAAGACCCCCAAAAATCCTTTGAAAGACTTCTAGATGTAATAACCAAATTCACTGATGTTGCTAGATACAAGGTCAACACTCAAAAATCAACAGCATTCCTATACACAAGCAACAAACCCACTGAGAGAGAAATGAGGGAAACCACACCCTTCACTATGGCATCCAAAAAATGAAATACTTAGGAATCAATCTAGCAAAGGAATTAAAAGATCTATACAGTGATAATTACATTACTTTGAAAAAGGAAAATGAAGAGACTTTCAGAAAACGGAAAGATATTCCCTGTTCATGGATAGGCAGAAGAAACATCATAAAAACGGCCATTCTCCCAAAATTGTTATACAGATTTAATGCAATCCCAATCAGAATACCACTTGCCTACCTCACAGAGTTAGAGAAATCATTCCTGAAATTCATCTGGAACCAGAAGAGTCATAGAATAGCAAAGGCAATTCTGGGCAACAAAGGTAAGGTAGGAGGCATCACATTCCCTGACTTGAAACTATTTACAAAGCTACTGTGATAAAATTAGCATGGTACTGGAATCAAAACAGACCTGAAGATCAATGGAATAGATTAGAAGATACAGCCACAACTACAAAAACACTCAACCACCTCAACTTTGACAAAGGGGCCAAACATGTACATTGGAAGAAAGACAGCCTCTTTAACAAATGGTGCTGGAGAAACTGGCTTTCTATATGCCATAAACTAAAACTAGATCTATGCCTATCACCACGCACTCAATTAAAGTCAAAATGGATCAAAGATCTAAATATAAAAACAGAGACACTAAACTTACTAGAAGACAGAGTAGGTAAAAATCTTGATGACATAAGAGTAGGCAGAGAGTTCATGAACAAAAATGAAATTGCACGGGAAACACTTCCCAGAATCAACAACTGGGATCTCATCTTACTAAAATGTTTTTGCATGTCAAAGGAAATCTCCAACAGAGTGAAAAGAAAACCCACCAACTGGGAAAATATCTTAGTCAATTGTCCATTAGACAAAGGACTTCTATCTAAAACACATAAAGAATTAAAAGAT
Source organism: Dasyprocta punctata (assembly GCA_004363535.1). Taxonomy (NCBI): domain Eukaryota; kingdom Metazoa; phylum Chordata; class Mammalia; order Rodentia; family Dasyproctidae; genus Dasyprocta; species Dasyprocta punctata. Next base: position 57,011 of record RJWM01006129.1, on the reverse strand, counting down.
CAGGCCCCTAGAATTCCAGGACCCATTCCAAAAATGGGCATCTGAGATGAATACACATTTCTCAGAGGAAGAAATACAAATGGTAAATAAATATATGAAAAAATGTTCAACATCAACGGTCATTCGGGAAATGCAAATTAAAACAGCGCTGAGATTCCATCTCACTCCAGAAAGAATGGCCAAGATTGAAAAATCAAGCAGCAACAAATGCTGGAGGGGCTGTGGGGAAAAAGGAACTCTTCTCCACTGTTGATGGGAGTGTAGACTGGTGCAACCACTGTGGAAGTCAGTGTGGAGATTCCTCAAGAAACTAGGATTAGAGAACCCATTTGACCCAGCTATCCCACTTCTGGGGATTTTCCCAGAAGAATTGAAAACATCATACCACAGTGATATCTGTGCACCCATGTTTATAGTAACACAATTTGTAATAGCCAGATCTTGGAAACAACCCAAGTGCCCATCAATCAAAGACTGGATAAAAAAGATGTGGTATTTTTATACAATGCAGTACTACTTAGCTATCAAGAAAGATTGCATTGAGACTTTTATAAGTAAATGGACACAACTTGAGATGATACGTATATGTGAGATAAATCAAATGCACATGTGTAAATCCATATTACCTCCCTAGTGTAAGAAACTGAAACAGTATATATGATCCAAAATCTACAATAAATACTGTGTAAGGGTAAAAAACGCTCAAAGAGCAAAAGTAATTGGGAAAGGGAAAAGGAGGAAAGAAGGATGGGAAAAGGGAAAAGACATAAATCTGTATATAGGTATATATATATATAAGATAACTAAAATGACTATACTGCTGAATGTATTAGTTATTGAGAAAGATCAGTTAATACTCATAGGATTAGATCAATTTTACATGTCTATATCTGTTATTGTAAACAACCTTGTTGAAAGTAGTAATACACAATATTGCAACCATTGTCAAGTTCCTATCATCTTGTTTTGTAAACCTATAATGTTACTGCTTTGGATCTGCTGTTTTCATTTTTTTCTCTCTTGTGCTTTTTGTCTTTCTTTTCTGTGTCTTTTTTCTCTTAAATAAAAAAAGAATTTTCTTTGTAATTTCAGTGGAAGCCTCTGTAATCTCAGAACTCGTATATTCTGCATGTCAACAAAGCCAGCATCACATGGGTGATTCCAAAGCCTGCTGCCATTGTGATCAATATCTGGACTCACTTGATTCAGGATTGCAGTGGGCCAAGTGCCTTGACTGCCAGATGTGGGGAAATGAATTTTTAGATAGTTTTGAGTGCTCCCAGAGCTCTCTTCTGAAACACTACTACTCCAGAAAACCTTTGAAACAAATTCGAATTTTTATATCTCTGAGCCTGTGATGGGTGGGAGTGGTCCTATAGATTCCTGAGATAACCTCAATATTTCTTTCCTACTGCTTAGGTGTAAAGCCTATGTCTTATTTTTATTGACACTAACAACCTCACCATCTTTAGTCACACCTTTATACATGCTCCTTTCCTATCTAGCCTGAAAATTTTTTCAAATATTTCTGCTCTTTTCTTCTATGTTCCTGATTCTCACAGTTTATTTGGCTAAAAGGAATCACTAATATTCATGCTAATTCCTGAATGTTTTCCTGCCCTGAATTTTTTGCTGCCAAGTGAACTAGTCCATTAGCTTTAAACTAAGCCCTCTAAAGTGTCAGGGCATGGACAAACATATAACCAAAGTCTTTCCCATGTTGCAACAAGCTGACCCTCTAGTCCACATCACACAGAATTCCCCTTTCCAACTGATTGCTATCCACAATTTGAATCAGCATTCAAGTCTTCTGAGCCACTATCAGAATTGCCCATTAAACTGTGCTTACAGGCTTTTTCTGTCAGGTATATAGTAACAGCAAAGATTCCATTTCTTGGTACCAAATTTCTGTTAGTTGGTTTTCTGTTATATAGCAAATACATGAGAAAATAAAGAGCAAAGATTGAGTTTTGCTCACAAACTTACAGGTTCATTTGCTTTTCTGACTCTACTGGATTTACTTGCTGATGGTAATTCAGTTACTGAATGGCAGTGGTGAGTATTGCATGGTGGAGCCAATGTGCTTACCTCATGGTCCATAAGCAAAATGCAGAATGAGAAAGATGCAAGGGTCTCACAGTCCTCTTTGGGGCACACTGTTAGTGGCCTGAAGATCCTTCACTGTAATATTTAAGATCTGAATTATTGTACCACCTGTATTGGGCAATACTATGTACCCCCAAGTACTCATATACTTTTGATGGGGCTGAGTTTGGCACTTGTTATTGGCTTGTTGTCTAGTGCTAGGATTGGCAATGTGAGTGCTGTACCCGCCCAGGAGTGGAGCCGACATACAGTGTAAATGAGGCAGGTCCTCCTCTTACTTGCTTCCGTGCTTCCACCCTCCCTCACCAGCAAGCTTTGCTGCTTGCAGCTGCCATGAACGGTAGCCCCATCACACCATGCTGACTTGGAGCCAACTAAGTGTGGACTGAAACTCCCGAGAAAATGTAAGAATAAACCTTTCCTTCCCTAATTTTGGGCGTCAGGTATTTTGTCTCGGCAACAAGCGAAAAGTAACTAAAACACCACCCATGAAACAGTTTCTAAAATTTTCCTTCTGACAGATTTCAAGTGGCTCTAGAGAGATGAATCTCCTATTACATACAGCATGGCTACCAATGAGTTCTTGACATCACCCATTTCCCAAAAGATTGTCTTCTAATATACAAGTGCTTTGAGGAAATTATTTATAGCAAGCCCACACTGGGCTAATCATCTCTCATTTGGCTGTGGCCCAACATCAATGAGGCCAAGGTCATAGATGGAATCCCAAATGGGCCATTCAGCTTTAAACAGAAGATGGAAGCTTTTTCTGTCATACCTCCAGATTGCGGCTCCCCCACTGCCTGCCACGTTACAAGCACCATATGTTCATGAAAAGGATGGTATCTTGTTGTCCAGCCTACCTGGGGTTCTATAAGAGCTTTTTTCCAGTAGGAAAACAGGGATGTATTCTGTAATTCAGAATTCTAGGCCAGAGTAAGAGAGCCCAATTAGAAAGATGTAGAGCTAAATCAGGGGTGAGCCCTAGAGCATTTCAGGTGCTTGGAAGAGCAAACCCAGGTCCTCAAGTAGGAGATGCCTCATCAGATGGATTAAATACAGTATTCAGTGAGTAGTGATCAGGTAATGTTAGGGCTAGTGATTTTAGATGAGGGAACCAATACTGTATAAGGAAGATCTGGGAGAACTTGCTGTCTGTATGATTATTTCTTATTGTGCTGCAAGATTCTGTTGGTGTCATCTTTGTGTGATTGGTGTCACCCAGAACTCTACTCTCCCCACATCCAGGCAGAGTTTGGGATGCATTTCTAACAGGCTCCAGGTTCTAAAGTGATGCTGATGCTGCTGACACAAAATAGAGTTTGAGAATTGCTGCTCTCAGCTTTGGGGTTCAGATCATAAGGAATGGAATCAAGGCTGGTTCAGGCCTGAAAAATGTGGTCGAAAGTAGGAGCTAATCACAGAAGTCTGTTCATTCATTCATTTATTTACTTAATAAATATTTAATAATCTCCATCTATGTACTTGGCATAGATATTTTGGTGCTTCTGACACCAAGGCAAACAAAGAATTGATAAGAATGTGGTCAGGCTGAGTTCAGATGTAAATTTGACTTAGGTCTGAGTCACCAAAGGGGAAAAGTTAGGTTTTCTAAAATACCACCTCCCTCAGATCAGGCTTAGTTCCAGATTCTGAACCTCCTAGTTGGGAGTCATAGGCATTTAGCCACTGTGAGAGGTGGCAAGGAGACCTATACATTTTGGAAGCGTTAACACAGACTCTTATGACATGCTAGTAAAGGAAAGCAGCGAGGCACTACTTTTTATAGAATCCTATTTTTTTCAAGGCTACACAGATGCAAATGGTATTGATTTATCCTCAGGGAGGCTTCCATATCTGAGGGCCCTGGTATTGCTTTAAAGCAGTGGTTCTCACTCTAGCTGTGCATTAGACTAATTGGAGGAGACATTTCATAAAATTCCAGATTCTGAGCCCTTTCTTAGCTGAATTAATTCAGAATTCTAGGATGAGACCTGACCCAGGTATTTTGACAAGTTCCCCAAGTGATTCTAAATTGCAGCCAGGGTTAAAATCTTCTGCTATAAGATAATTTGAATTCCCCAAAGCTGAGTTTATGAACTTGTGACCAGCAGAAATCCCCAGAGGCCACCGCTGCTAGAAATTGATGCTCAAGGGGCAGGGTGGCAGAAATTCTAGGTGACTTCCTTGAGACTGGTGAGTCACTGGAATGTTGATGTCTTTTGATTCACAGTTGATTTTTATGGCTATTGGTAATCTGAAAAGTTTTAGAAACTTTGGTGCTTTACTAAGATATCACTGTCATGGGTATATTTATTTATCTTTGTGCCCCTATCTCCATTTGATCTCCAGAAATACAGTGCTATACAGTTGAGAGCCCAGAGTCAGAGTCACACAGAGTTGGTTTTGATTCCTGGTTTTATCACCATCATACATCCTAGCCATGTGACATTTTCTAAACCTCAGGTTCGTCATGTACAAAACAGGGTTATTAATGCCTACTTCGCAAGATTGTTGAGTTTGGGTGGTCAGTCACCAAATAAAATATAGCACAGTGCTTGAAACAGTAGGTGATTGGATGGATGTCTAGAAGTTGCATGTGAAATAACTCTCACTGCTTCTAGGAAGTAGAATTAGAATAGTTGAGGAATGGAAGACTTTGATGTTTTACTTTATACCTTTATTTGTTGTTTTATAGATATAGTTTACCTTTGTAATTTTTTTCAAGTGGCAAATTGCAAAGGAAAAAATAGAGAGAAGAGAAGATGATTGCTGTGTCATAGCTCTAGGAATACTGCGAGTGGGCAAAACCTTGCAGGTCATTTAGCCTGGGCCCCTCTTTAGTGCAAGAAACTGCCACTTTTAAACCGTGATGGTTCACCCAATTTCCACTCCATATTTTCCAAGGAAGGATGTTGTGTTTGGGCCATTTCATTTTTCATACAATTCAAACTTTTTACGAAGTTGTTTATCCATATTGAGCCTATACCTGTCTGCCTATGATGCCCTCCCTTTAGGCCTTCCAATTTTGCTTCATGGAGCACAGAGTTAAGCTTAGTGGACTCTACCATATCTGACACCTTAACACAAGCCTTGATGTATTTAAAAAGAGCTCTCTCCTCATTTGAAGCTAGCACTTTTCAGAGCATCTCCAAATGTGTCAGCTCTCATCACAGAACATAGTTTTCCCACAGTGTCGTAACTTGAGTTCTGTAGAAGTAGACATTAAGACAGACTTCAACGTGCAAAACGTTTATTATTGATCAATGCTTGTAAGATGAATGAGAGAAAGTAATACTGGCAAAAGGAAGAAGTTCTAAGTTTAACTCAGTTTTGACAAAAATCTCAGCTAATTATGTGGGGTGCTGCAAATAATCTATTGCCCGTGAAAGTTGCCCATCGGCAGGCCAACCATTATGCCTACTCTCCCTCAATCCCCAGATGCAGGAAGGGTGTGACCTCAGTTGCAGCTGTCTGCAGTTGAGTCTTTCTCTTGGTTTCCCATAACTGGGCAGCAAACACTTCCTTGAAGAGGCATTTGGGGTAGCATATTTCCATGTTTGTTAGTCTAGCAGCTTCACACAAACTAGGACACATGCCTTCCAGGAACTAATGGAATCAGTGGGCCTCTCTTTCTGAGAGGAAACTTAGAAAAATCTGGTGAGAGGTTAGTGAGACAAACTATAGGCCTGCTACTACAATTAGTTTCAGGACCACAACTGATACCATCTCTGCCTTAGTTACTTTTCTCTTGTTGCTGAGAAAAGATACCTGATACCTAAAATTAAGGAAGGAAAGACTTATTTAGCTCACAGTTTGTTGAGGTTTAAGACCATAATCACCTGGCTCCAAAGCAAGGTGGCATGGCAGAGGGGAAACAGTTCAAGGCAGCAGAAGGCAGCAAAAACAACAAGAGCACAAAGAAGGGAAAAGCAAGCTTCCTTTCCTGCCTTATATTGTAAGCAGGCTACTCTCCCTACCAGGATGGGTGTAGCACTCACACCATCTCCCTGCCCTCCCTGTGCGCAGGATGAGGATGTTTACAAAGTGAGAATCCTGGCCCCTGCTGAGTCCCTTAGTTAAACTTCTGAACTTTTCTATTTAACACAGTGTATCAACCATTACAATCTACTTTCTCCAAGGTCCACTCTACAATCTCCCTACCCTCAGTTTCCACTTCCGTGACCCATATTGATGAGGAGCTTTACATCTCCTCAGATAAGGGTTGCCTGGCTTGTTCATTTATAGCCACAAACAGACAAGGGAGTATCAAGAAGTCCCCAGTAGATTATCTGGATTTTATAGCATTATTTGACAGCAACCCTATTTCTTCTTGATGACCAGGACAATTGCTTCTGTCAAGACAGTGAGTCCTTGTCTCCTTGTCACTGGAAATAAGGAGTACAAAATGCCTGAAGGGCAGCTATAGTTTATAATTCAATGCAACACTTGCAGTCCCACAGCCTTTAATCCAATGGAGTTAGGAACCCAGAACTGTAGGGATGAAAAGGACAAAGTACCTCAGTGGCTCTTGTGAGTAATGTTAAATAGTGTATTCATTTGCCAGGAGTTCTGTGAGACAGAATATTGGCTTCAATAGCAGAAACTTATATTGAAATAATTCTATGTGCTAGGAGTTTTAGGCATAAGTGTCAGTGTTGTTGGGTCCTTCTTAAGGGCAGAAAGGAAGGATCTTGTTATGGTTTGTATAAATGCTTCCCAAAGGCTCATATGTTGAAGTCTGGGTCTCCACTCTAGCAGCACTCAAAGGTGAAGTCTTTGGAAAATTATTGAATCATGAGGGCTTTACTACGTTGCACCACCATGATGTTCTGTCTTAACCACAGACTTGAAAACAACAGATTCAAGGGACCATGGTCTAAAACTTCATCTGAAACTATAAGACAAAATAAATATTTCCTCCTTTAAGTTGCCTTCACTCAGATGTTCTGTCACAGTAGCAGAAAACTAACAGATCTTGCCATGGCTTGTGGGTGGCCATCATTTTTCTGTGTCTCTATATCATCTTCCCTCTGCACCTATCTGTGTCCAAACTTCCTCTTTTTATAAGGATACTAGCTATATTGGATTAGGGCCTACCTTGAAGGACTCATTTTAATTCATTACTTTTATAAAGAACTTGTCTCCAAATATAGTCACATTTTTAGGTACTGGAGATTAGGAATGCAGCATATGAATTGTGAGAAAGAAAAAATTCATCTCATAACAAGTGAGCCATGTTTGATTACATGCCTTGGTATCCAGATCTCTGTTCTTTCTGTTGAGATCACAACATCAAATGAAAGACTTTGATGTGATTCAATATATATAGCATCCTGGAGTATATTTTTCCATCCTCACCAATTGTTGCTTCTGAGATGTTGGTTTAGCTGTGCCTTCAGTAGGTCATTCCAATACTATCAGATGAGCAGGTTATTAAGACAGCAGTCCTATTTCTTACAATCACAGTCCCACTCTCATACATATTGGGCTGCAAAGTTGATCTTCTCGTCTGAGGTAATGTTATGTGTGATACTTTGTTGATAGGTCAACATAGGATCAACATACTTCATATGCACTTAGATAGTAGTACTAACTGTGGCCCTGTATTGGTCGACCTTCCCATTGGTAGGATAAAATACCTGTCATCCACAAGGAGGAGAAGTTTAATTTGGCTTGTAGTTTCAGAGGCTTGAGTCCAATGATCAGTTGGCTTCAAGGAAAAAACATAATGGTAGAAGGTTATGGTGGAGCAACTCTGCTTACTTCATAGCACAGAAAAAGAGCACCAGGGTGCAATATACCATGAGCCCCACCTTCTAAGAGCACATGCAGCTATGAGCATTGATGGAGTCATTCACTGGTGAGTATAGCATTCCCCTGACCCAATAACCTCTCCAAAAATCTCTTAATGCAGTTAAATCGATAATAAGAGTAATCAGCATAGGTCCTGCCAACCATGAACTGTTTCTCTTTTGCCATGCTGTCCTGCCTTGGAGCCAACCAAGTATGTTCTGAAATGTCTACAAATTGTGAGTTAAAACAAACCTTTCTTCCTGTAACTTGTGGATGTCAGGTATTTTGTGCCAGCAATGAGAAAGTAACTAAGACAGTGACATAGTGGAGCTGTGTCAGTCTCTATTGCTAATAAATTGTCTATTCAGAGGCAACCATAATTAGATCATCATTCTTAGATGAGAGTTCATGTTGTTGGACTTAAGTGCAACCTTCATTTGTGTCTCCATGGTTGTACCATTCATGCACTTATGACAATTTAGAGATGCTTGACGATGAAAACTGACTAAGTCATTTTTCCAACCTGATTGTTCAGTGCCTCTTCCATGGTAGAAGTTTTCTGTTGGGTGTTAACGTGTGATACAGACATCATACTTTATCCTCACTCCTACATAACCATGTGCGTACTTCTATCTCCTGAACTCCTTGTCCCCTACAGTTCAGTCTTTCTTTTTCCAAACCCCTAACTCAGTTTGCCTATCAGCCACTTTCTACAGGTAGAGGCTGGCCAGTTCCACAATCCCAAACTACCCAATAAGAGGATTTTCCCTTGCCACTGTTTTCCAAGGTAATCATTGAGTGATACTGTATTGCAGGTGCTGTTCATTTTTGTCCAGCATCCACATGCACCTATATATGGGTGTCTAAACATCCATAAACTAACCTCAGCCTTTTTCCTCCTGGTAATATGGTCATATATGTCAGCTGGGCTATACCCTGGGATAACAGTGGTGGATGCCATGGCGATCTGGGATACTAGCTCTATTCACGCTTAATCTAAAATATGCTGCTTTCATTTTGTGATGAATTGTTAATAGGCCCATTTAATCTCATGACTTTGAGAATCTGATAGAACCTAGCCCATAGAAGAGACCCTGGACTCTTGTTCTCTTGGTGTCTAAGATTCAGATGTGTTTTTTCCAGGACCCAATAGCACACCATGAGGTTTTTGTTTGTTTATTTTTGTTTATAGTTCTTTAGTGCTGTTGTGACTATCTTGCTCCAGAATCCAAGTGTCTTGTTTGGAGGCTTTTCCATTGCAACTTGCCAAATTCTGTATATAGTGTTGCTCTCACTATTGATAACTTCAGCAAATAGCATATGGTCTACTGTCATATGACCCAAGAGGCAGGATCGCATGCACTAAAATGTGGATCTGATACAAAACCCTTTCCTACTGAGTGCCCACCTTAAAGCTGACAGGATTTCACATTCTCTATTTTATGAGCTGGAGATTCCTACACATGGAATGTAGGTTCCTAGAAACTAAAGAAAACTATTAGTTGTTTGTTTTCTTCTTTTTGGTATGAAATACAAGACACAATATTTTGTATTTTACTTTGGAAGGGATATTGCAACAGACTGTTGACTGGAATCCTACATATTTTTAAAGAGTGACAGGTCATGAAACTTCAAAGAACTTGTTATCCACTTTCTGGAGCACCAGTCCCACTAACATACTTAGTACCTCTTCCTCGTTTGCCTGGATTGCCATAATGTCACAAATATAATAAATCAGCATGATGTTCTGCAAAACATGCAAGAAGTCCAGGCTTCTTTTAATTATACTATAACAAGAACAATGTCTGCACCAGCAAACAGGGCCAGTCTGGGAACCAGTGCCATGCATGGGCCACCGCCAAACTGGGAACAGCCAAACCCAAGCCCCTTTCAGCTCACAGGTTGGCAAACAAGAAATACCAATTACAGCACCCCCTCCCCGCCATAAGCAACCGGCTTATCCAGAGAAACACAGGCTGTTATGATAGCTCTCAAGGTGAAATGTAATTGGAAACATGAAAGCCTATGGTGCTTTCATGTTTCACTAACATTGCAGGTCTAGGGCCAGTGGTCTGATCATAGGTTCAGAGGATATGGCTAAGCAGTGTGTTATCTATGGAGGGATCTCCTTCTGAGGGTTGCAGCCATTGTTGATCCCCTAAGGTTTTGTTTTGAGGTCCTGTATTGTTTCCATTGTTTTTTTGGGTTGGGTTTTATTCTCTTTTGTTGTGTTTGATTATGTTAAATCCAATGGCAAGAGAAGCTATTTCAAGGATAGCAAGATAGGTTAGGGTAGTCATTTTGGATTTACTATTGGCTTATTCTGAAGTCCTTTGTTGCATTCATTGTTTTGTTTTTATGGTTTCTATTCTCTTCTGTTGTGTTTGATTTTTACTATGTCTGGAGTTATCTGCAGCTATTTTGAAGACCTCAAAAGGCATTATGGTAACTATTGCTGATTTCATAATGTTTTGCAGTCCTGTATCTCTTACAGTGGTTTGTTTTGATTGGTTTTATTCTGTTTTATCCTCTTTAAAATAAAAGAATTATACTATAACAAATGGTGGGAGAGTTAACTAGCTCTGTTTTCATTTTTGTTATTGAATATATTTATTATTTTACTTTTAACTTGTCTAACTTACAGGCATTCATTATACATACTAAATGGTCTCCTTTAACTTTTTAAACTGTGTATCATTGTCCTCAAAGCAGTTACTCAGAGTACAAGACATAAACCAAAAAGAGTCTTACAAATGAAGAACAGACAGATAATAACACAGAACTTTTCAATGAACTGAGATAAACTGGTAGCATAAATGAAACAAATTAGCATATATATCAAATTTTTTCAATAAATTGAATAGGTAATTTGGGGAAGTATTTGAATTTCTCCCTACTTCTTATTTATCTCGTTTCTTTTTCTTTCTGTCTCTGTCTCTCTCTTTATATGTGTGTATGTGTATATATGCAAATATATATATATATGGTGTTTCTTATATAAGAGAAATTATGCAGTACAATATTTGAGCTTGTGTGTCTGCCTTATTTCACTTAACTTTATGTTCTCAAGTTGCAACTATTTACCCATGAATGCCTCAAGTTTGTCTTCCTATATGGCAGTGTAGAACTTTATTGCATATAAATCACTTTTTCTTTATCCATTGATCTGTTGATGAGCATATAAACTGTTTCCAAGATCTATTATAAACTGTGCTGCCATAAACATGGGTATACATGTATCACTATAGTATGATGGTTTTAACTCATTTGGGAGGATAACTAGAAGGGGAAAACCTGGGTCAAATGACATTTCTAGTTTTAGATTTTTGAGGAGTCTCCACACAGATTTCCATGGTTATTGTAATAATTTACACTCCCACCAGCAATATAGTAAAGTTCCTTTTCCCCCACAACCTTGGCAGCATTTTTTATTTTATTAGATTTTTTTTTTATGACATCCATTCTTTCTGGGGTAAGGTGGTACCTCAGTGTAGTTTTAATTTTCATTCCTTTCTTCCAGTATACGTTTTTACTAGCTCTGTTTCAAAACTGTAAATATTTATCAGTGTCCTTTCCATATGTGTTCAATCTAACTTTGATATTCCTTTTTATTGGAACAGAATATATTCATCAAATTAATGACCATAAATCAAGTGTCAAGGTCACATAAATTCACCACAGCAAAGAGCCACACTATCAACCTATCAATGAATGATTAAGTCCCAAAGACCAATTATCTTATCACCTGTCCCTGTGGGCCACACCCAGTGCCAATTTGACATGCTGAGTTTTCTAGAAGCAGTAAAATGGTGTTTAGAGTACAGGATATAATTTTAGGGATTGAGCCCTGTGAAAGGAAACGTGATTAAGTAGAAGAAGTAGTCAAAGTATAATGTAAGTGTGATAAAGCCTTAGCCAACCTAGCAAGGAACTCAGAAATAAATTTTGCCCTTCACAGTTGCCTCAAGGTTGGCTGAAATGGTCAGATCTTTTAAACCCATCACCCCTCAGCAAATTTACTCAGTCACCAGATTATGGTAGCCTGTGAAAAACATTAGTGTGCACCTCTTAGACCTTGGTAGGCGTCATCTCATGTGAAACAGCACTTCACAGCTGAAGTAGACTCCAAAGGAACTGAAACTCAAGGCTGTGTACCAACCACATTCCATACAGGTAAGCTGCAAGTTCTTCCTTAAAGATGAATCAGTGTGGCATGTGTCTGTGTCTACCACATCCTTGCCATCCTGTTGGTTACAGTTTGTGAACTAACTCAATAATCAAAATGTCCAGAGCAGAACAAAGTATTGACGCAAGGACTCTGACTAGCACATAGTGCTCTGGTAACAATACCTCTTTTAAGCAGGGTACAGTTCATGGGCCATACCCTCAATATGGCATTTTCTTTTTGCTTTATTTCAATCGTATTATGCAAATATACAAGTTGTCATCAGGAATGAAAGAAAAATAGTACTAACTGAAGTGCTATACAGTCGGAAGAGTGTGAGTGTTGGATTCAGTGTGAAATCAGAAGAATCCCTGTGATGCCACTACATGTTGTTACCAGCACAAAATCAATTGTCCATAAACATATTTAAAAGTGATTTTGAAGTGATTGAAATTCTCTGAGTGTCCATTATCCTTTGTAGAATGGGAGTAATAAATATCTACCATATAGTTTATTTTCTGAGAATTAAATCAAATAATTATGAAAGTTGTCCACTGTTACATACCTAGCAGAGAGAATACTATCTGGTTTACAGATGGCACTCAAATATTTGAATGAATGAATGCATGAATTAATCAATACATTTCCTGCTATTTTTAATCAAAAGACACTGGAAACTCTTTATATCTTAACTCATGGAATCTTTGTAACAAACCTATTATCATTTTATCTTCATCATTTCATAAATGAGGAAAAGGTAAATTCATGTAGATGAACCAGAACTGGAGCTCTGATTTATTCATTTGTTTAGTTATCTATTGGGTACTGAGTATTAAGCCCAGGGCCTCTTGCATGCTAGGCAAGTGCTCTACCACTGAGCTACATCCCTATGTTTTTTTTTTATTTTTTTATTTTGAAACATGATCTGGGAAAGTTGCCCAGACTGGCTTTGAGGAAGTTCAGATCTTTGTGCCTTGAAAATATATGCCTTTTCTCCTATACAACTTGCTGTTTGCTATCATCTGTTCCATCACACTGAGAATCAACCAGGCAGTAGATTTTCTGCTAGGTCAACCTCTTTAGAGTAAAGCATTCTCATTTCCAGTGACATGAGGATGTGGACAATTTGATAATTATTTAAGCACTGTTAAGAATAATTCCTTTATCTTCGAGAATAAATCCACTCTTACATCTTTTCAAAGAGCAGTCTCCCCATATATAAACCATGTGTGTGTGTGTGTGTGTGTGTGTGTGTGTGTTGTGTGTTTGTGTATGTGTGGTCAGAGTTTTGCATTTATCACTGTTTTATTGTATGTCTTTTTTCTTTTCCTCTTTAAAATTATTTTAAATTTTATTTTAAAGAGGATAGCACCAAGGAAAATATAACAGAGTAAAACCAATCAAAACAAACCAGTGTAAGTGATACAGGATTTCAAAACAGTATGAAATCAGCAATACTTACCATAATGCCTCTTGTTGTCTTCAAAATAACTGCCAATGCCTTCAGACATAGTAAAAATCAAACAGAACAGAATAGAACCAATAAAAGCAAAACAATGAATGTAATAAAGGACTTCAAAACAAGATAATTGTAAATTCAAAATGGCTACCGTAGTATATCTTACCATCTTTGAAATAACTGCTCATGCCACCAGACATAGCGAAATCAAACAGAACAAAACACAACCCAACGAAACAATGAAAATGATACAGGACTTCAAAACAAGATAATAGGGTATTAACAATGGCTACCACCTTCAGAAGGAGATCCCCACTAGATGCCACACTGTATACCACCATCCTTTGAATAGATGATCAGACCACTGGCCCTAGACCTGCAAGGTCGGTGAAACACCAAAACATCACAAGCATCAAACTTCATTTCACCTCAATAGCTATCACTGCAGCCTGTGTTTCTCCGGATCAGCCGGTTGCTTATAAGGGGTGGGGGGATTAGTTATTCTTGATTGCCAGCCCATGTGCCAGAAGGGGCTGTAGTCTGGTTGTTCCCCTGCTGGTGGCAGCCCGTGCATGGTGCTATTTTGCAGGCAGGGCTTTCTTCTTGGTGAATCATTGTTCTTTCCCCCCACAGTCCATGAATGGTGCCGACTCCCCCCATATACAGACTTTTGACAATGAAGCAAACCTTAGAAGCCCAAGTAAGATTCACTCATTAGTGAAGGTTTAATTTCAGCTGTGAGACAATGTTAAAATAAGTATGGTGGTACCTTGGTTCACCAATTTAATTCTTTTCACAGTTCTGGCCACAAACCAGATCGAATGAGAACCAAGTCAAATTTCCCCATAAGGTCAACATTGAAACTAATCATCACACAATATACTTTACATACTTCATAAAGCATATTTTCTGTTGCTGTAAGGTTTTCTTACACTCTTTTTTAGCATCATATTGATACTTGCTGGTATTTTGATGAATGAAATGTGCTAGTGGACTTGAGCATGGCCCCTCATAAGGGAAATGCCCCAATCTCATCAGTACACTTTAATTACCAAGCTCAAGTCCACTAAATACCTTTTGAGAAAACATTGATTTAAAGGTACTTAAAGACTTGGTTTGTCACTCTTAGTTTTCTTTTGTCTTCTGTGTTCTTAGAAGGATGAACTGTGTCAAAAAATTCTCTTCCTGGACAGGTGAAACTAGGCCATAATTGACCTTGCCCAGGTTTCTTGAATGTGCAGCCAGCCCTGGATCATCATCTTTAATTTCGGGACCAGGATCTCATGTGCTTTTTAAAGTGTGTAAAGCAAGTTATGTGATACAATATTCATTTTTAATGTTGGCTCACAGCTGAGATTAAAACTTGACTGATGCTTGAATGAATCTTTTGAATCTAAAAGCAATAGTGAAGTATCAAAATCCTTGAACTGGCAGTAGTAAGATAGGACACATGATAGAAAAGTGTAAGAAGCTTTAAAAACAGGCATTTTCTGTTCATTGTCACTTTTCTACACTGTAAAAAGACCTGTCATCTCTATGGCTCCATACTTAAGGAATCAGAAAACAGATTGGAACTTGTAAGTGTAAGCAATTAAGGATTGAGAGTACTCACCATATTCCTTATGTTTCTCATTATCTTATTTGAAAGGTATGTTTTCCCATCTGGCCAGTGGTGGATAGAGATCATTATATCAGTGTCTGAAAACTAAATTTATTATCAGCACCATCCCCTCATCAACATCATGTATCATTATTAAACATGAGCATACTTCTACCTGAGTATCTTCTAAAGCCTGTTTTATTTAGGACACCTAATCTAAACTACTTCATAGTTGTTAATTCTGACAATTGACTGATACCATTCATTCAAAATGAGGGATAATATGTTGTTTTGATGTTGCACATACTTCCTTTCCTTAATTCTGGCTCTGTGAAGAAATATGCACATGCATGGGTGTGTAACATTTCGGTTTTCAGACATTCTAGTTCCACTTCCAGTCGATCTTGTTGCCTTTTGTCTTTGTCACTTTCTTCATAGCTGAGATGCCATACCTGAAACATGCAATTTAAAGGAGGAGAGGTTTATTTTGGCTTATGTTTCAGTCCATGATTGGCTGACTCCAATGAGTAAAAGCATGGCAGAGAGGCATGTTGGGGGAAACGCTGCTCGCATTTTGGCAACCAGGAAACAGAGAGAGAAGGGAGGAGCCAGGGAAGGAGATACACCCTTCTAGGTCACAGCCCAGGTGACCTGTCTTTTAGACTAGACCCCAGTTCCTAACAGTAAATCAACTACACTGCCCCCATAATTCAATCGCTTTCCAAAAGTTCCACCTTTGAGTGCACTAGGCTCTTGAGGGACATCTAGATCTAAATCATAACTCCTTTATCTTGAAAATGTATCCTGAATAGTATTATATATGCAAATATACACATATGTACATTTTGTACATATAATCCCTTCCCTGGACCAGAGTCCTAGTCTCCTAAATTGTTTCTCTGGTCACTTTATGTCATCACTCTTGCTCCCTACAATTATTTTTTCTCCAATACTAGCCTACATGACCATTTATAAACGTAAAGTAGATTGTGTCACTGTCCTGCTGCAACCACTTCTGATCACATTCAGAATAAAACCTACAATCTTTACCATGTCCAAAGAGGCCCTACATAATCTGTGCCCTTCTGCCCCTTAAGCCTCATCTTTCACTTTTCCTTTCTCACCCTGTTCCATTCACAATGAATGAAATGAGGTAAGGAGAGTGCTAGAGAATGTGTTTAGGGTTTTGGTTTTTTTTTTTTTTTTTTTTTTTTTTTTTTTTTTTTTTTTTTTTTTTTTTTTTTTTTTTTTTTTTTTTTTTTTTTTTTTTTTTTTTTTTTTTTTTTTT
>RJWM01006129.1:0-40497 GCA_004363535.1 Dasyprocta punctata | reverse complement strand
ATGCTTTTACATGTTTTGACTCATTTAAACCCACCCAACAAACAGGTACTATTTTATTTCTCATTTTAGAGAAAAGGACACCAAAGTATTAAAATGATACGTAGCTCGCCTGAAGTGCAGAGACGAAGAGTTGAATCCAGGTGATCTTATTTCAGAGTTAATTCTCTTCATAGCCACCTTCAGCTATTTCTTAGACTTGGAGGATCAGGAGTTACCTAATGACCCCTTTCAGTGCTTGCTAAGAGGTGGATAAAATATTGTTTTAGACTAGTGGTGGTGAAACTATGGCACACATGTTTCAGCAGGTTATTTATTTTCACTGAGAGCTTTAAAAGTTTCACCATCACTGTTTTAAACCCTTGCTCCCAATATAGCATCCAGCCCAGATTAAACAGAAGAATGTGACTTTTCAAAGTAAGAGAGTCTTTGAAAAAAGAGAATTTGTACTGGTGAGGAATTATTGAGGGGGACATGGGGAATTTTCTTTCTTTCACCATGGGGTAAAGGAAGTGCTCATCTCAAATTCAAGCCAAATGAGACTGAGATGCTGATATGTCCAAATATGTTGGTTGTGCTAAGCTCCTGAATGGCAGAGACTATGTGTGTCTGCGCCTGCAGTTCTTAGTACAGTGCTGGGTACAGGTTAAAAGCCCAGTACATGAGTGAGTGAAACACAGCTGGGCTGGAGTATTTGCATACGCAGTGCTTCCCTCAACTGGCTAAGGAACACCCAGGAAATTAAATGGATGATTTGGGTCTTCAGTTGCTTAGGATCTAAACAGGGTAAGGAAAGCAGAGAGAAAATGCAGCAGTACAAAAAGACAGAGAAAAGTCCAATTGCCATGTGTGGCAATTAGCAGGGAGAGCTTAAAAAGTCACAGTCATTGAGTAGATGCCAGTATAAGATACATAGAGATTATGTGGTAGTATGATTTGTCCCTTAAAAGCCTCACATTCAGAGGTGTGGCCTGGTCAGTAGGGGTAAGTCCACGGGGGCATGACTTGAAAGGGTGTATTCTCATCTCTGGGTTCTTGCTTTTCTCTCTGTTTCTTGGCCATCATAGGGAGAACAATTTTTCTTCACCACATAGTTCTTCCATGCTGGTTTTATTTAGTTATTTTGTTTTTGCCTTGGAGCCAGCCAACTATGGACAAAATCTACAGAAACTGTGAGTCAAAATAAAACATTTTGTCCTTCACGCTGTTGCTGTAGGTGAGGTATTTTGTCCCAGTGGTAGAAAAGTGACTAATGGAAAAGAATTGGTACTAGGTATAGGATCAGTGCTGTGACTATACCTGATGAAATGACTCAGAAGTCTTGAGAACTGCTTTGCAGAAAGGGTTTGGAAAGTTTTGGACAGTGGGATAGAGAAGCCCTAGACAGTGTTTGGATCAGTAGTTGATGGGCAATGCTGATCAGAACTCAGAAAACTAGAATGCTGATAGGAATGAAGACAGTAAGGTCAGATTCAGTAAGATTCAATTGGGAAAAAGAACTCCATTAGCATTTGGACTAGAGGCAATGGGTGTTATGTTCTGGCATAAAATTTGTACATATTTCTATATATTTTTCCATGTCCTAAGACTTTTCAGGAGACTCACTTGCCATAGCCAGCAAACTAATCTGACAGAAGAAATTTGGGGGCAGCCCAGTACTCAGGCTGTGGCATGGGTACTGCTGGCTGCTTTTAGCCAAATCTACAGTGAAAACCAAGAGCAAATTGCAGAGCTGGATAATTTGAAATGTTTGAACCAATAAAAGAAAATGCTTGAGAGTCTCCCAAAAATTAACAAAATGCCACCCATCCCAGGCTCCAAAATGAAAAAACAAGTCACGCTTTCATTTGAGAAATGTTCCAATGATAGGTGTTCATTCAGTGTCACCTAGGGTGGCATGCCCTTGAGTTTGACCATCTAGACAAGCAAAGGACATTGTAGTCATGTTCCAAGGGGGGCCCAGTTATTGTTTCAAGCTGTCAACCAACATTGGTGTCATTAACATGGTGGTGTTTTTCAGGCATACAGAATACAGAAATTATGGAATCTTTGAGGCTTCTACCCGAATTTCAAAACAAAACTTACAGGCAGACAAAAATGTGCTACAGGTCACATTTTCGGCCAAGAGCCCATAAGAGGAACGAGCTTGTGAAGCTGTGAGAGTGGAGCTAAGGGTGCAGTAAGGATCCTAGGAAGTCAGAGATGCCAATAAAGTGGAATGTCTACTGCAGAGGGCCATAGGCAGTGAATAGATGTGACTCAAGGAAGAAGCCATGTAGAATGTAATGAGCAAACCCATAGGGATGGTACTGGCCAAGCCACTGGAGGAGCTCACACCTCACCACAATCTTCCCTGGATGCTAGACATACAGCTACAGGATTTAGTGTTTGCCGTCTGAATTTTGGTCTTGCTATGGTCCAAATTCTATTTCCCTATTCCTCCCTTTTAGAATGGGAATGTTTTGCCCTGTGTCACTGTGTGTTGAAAGTGATTAACTTTCTTTTCAATTTTTATAAGGACCCACAGGTAAGAGTGCCTTGAGTCTTGGAGGAGGCTTTGGACTTGGACTTTTCCACAATGCTGGAGCTGTTAAAATTTTAATAACTCTTAGAGATGGGCTGGATATACTTTACATAATGAGATAGATATGAGCCTTTTGGAGCCCAGGAGCAGGATGCTATGGTGTAGATCTAAAATATCTCCCAAAAGGCCCAAGTTCAGAGATAGGGATTTGTCAAAAGAGGCAGGTCACTGGAGAATGAATTTGGATGTATTTTCATACCTAGCTGCTCCCTTCTTTCTCTGTCTCCTAGATGCCATATGGCAAACAGCTTTCCTCCACCATGCTGTTCACCCTTGCTCTTTCTGACTTGGAGCCAGCCTACTATGCAAAAACTGTGAGCTGAAATAAACCTCTCCTAAGTTGGATACAACTTAAGATCATGTTCATGGATGAAATGATCCAGAGTCACATGGGTAAACATCATGTTATCTCCCTAGTGCAAAAAAACTAAAGGAGTTAGTAGGATTCAAAATACACAATACATATTGTAAAAATTAAAGGGAAGGAAGCGTCTAAAAATGGCAGGCAGTGGCCATTGTTAATCTATTATTGTGATTTGAGTCCTGTATTGTTTTCATTGTTCTGTTTAGTTCGGTTTTATTCTATTTCGGTTTGTCTAGTTTTATTTTTGATGGCATAGACAGCTATTTCAAAGGTAGCAAAATACATTATGGTAGCCATTATTGATATCCTATCACCTTGTTTTGAAGCCCTATACTACTTTTATTGCTTTGTTTTGAGTGATTTTATAATATTTTGATTTTTTTTATTATATTATGGCTGACAATACAGGCAACTGCTTAGATGATAACAAGAGGCATTATGGGAACCAGTGCTATTTTGCTATTGTTTTGAAGTCCTGTATTGCTTCCATTGTTTTGTTTTTACTGGTTTTATTATGCACTATTTTGTTTGATTATACTATGCCTGATGTTATGGGCAGTTATTCTGAAGATAACAAGAGGTATTATAAGGGGAAAGGAGGAAAGAAGGAAGGGAAAAGGAAAAAGACATAAATTCGTATATATGCATACATAAGATAGTTAAAATGACTGTACTACTAAATGCATTAGTTGTTGAAAAAGACAGTTAATACTCATGTGATTAGATCAATTTTACATGTCTATATCTGTTAATCTAAACAACCCCTTTGAAGGTAACAATACACAATATTACAACCATTGTCAAATTCCTATGATCTCATTTTATATACCTATAATTTTATTGTATTGGGTTTGTTGCTGTTCTTTGTTTGACTCTTTTGCTTTTTGCTTTTCTTTTCTGTGTCTTTTTTCTCTTAAATAAAAAGAAATAAACCTCTCCTTTAAGTTTTGAGTGTTGGATATTTTGCCCCAGCTACAGAAAAGTGACAACCATGGATTTATGGCCATAGTGCAATCAGGCAGGCCAGGAAGGCTCAGTCACTTTGATTTTCTGGTGTCTTTCTTCCAATTCCCGTGATTGACTGGAGTTCAAAGACTTGGAAACATTATTATTAGAGAAAATTGTGATAATGAAACTTTCTGGAAAGTAATGGCTATATCTTACGGCTGCATCTGATTCCACTATGTCTATCCCCATCAATTTAGTAAGCAGCACCAGATTCTCTTGAGGAATTGTAGCCAAAGTTAGGTAGGCTGGCAGTTATGGCCCCTGAGGCAAAATGTGGAGGCAGCAAGATAGAACAGGAGAGGGATATATTTTAAACAGCCATGGCCAAGGGGGTTAGAGAAAAGCCTCTTTACAAATAAGTAGCTGTGTAGTGTAGGTTACAGGCTATGAGCTAGCTAGGGCATTCATGACACTTTGTCTGACTTTGAATTCTGGTTCTAATTAGTAACAGTGATTAGCTTATTAATTCTGGTCCTAGAATGTGGCATGTTAATTAACACTTTTATGACTCCTTTTTCTCATCCATAAAATGGACCTAATAATAGTGCTTAAATTATGAGATTGTTATGAATGTTAAATGAAACAATGTGTGTAAAGTGCGTGGCATGAAACTACTTAACAATATTTGCTATGATTATTATCTTCTACCAATATTTTTCACTCTGTGCTTATAATCTATTAATAGATGATAGAAACCATTTAGGTAGTGAGGACCTGGATATTTCATTAATGAGAAAGCAATGAGTGAAAAATGAACATTGACTGTTACAAACATAAACAACGTTTCCTTATTTATGTATGTGCACATGTTATGGTTTGTGTCTGGATGTCCTCCCAAAGCCTCATGTAGTCATGGGGCTGGCTTTTTGTAGGCCACTCAACCTAGAGTTTGTGGTAGATTCATAGAGGTGGTTGAATCTACAGTTTATGACTGATTCGTGGTCCAATGCTAGGATTAAGGTTGTGGATGCTACACACACCCTACGTGGGTAAACTGCATACTGTGTAAGGGATAGAAAGAGGTTTATCCCTTCCCTCTCTCTTGTTGCTTTTGCTATCTTCCACCGCCATGAACTGTTGCCCCTATGCCATGTGTCACCTTGCCTTGGAGCCAGCCAATTATAGACTGAAACCTCTGCAAACCATGAGCTAAATAAACCTTAACTCCTTTAACTTTGGGTGTCACACGTTTTGTCTCAGCAATGAAAGAAAAATAACTAAGACAGCATGTATGTATTTGCCAATAATACACAAAACACATGCATAGACATGCATGCATGGCTACACATGAAAATGTGTATTTATACATGAATTTATATAAACAAGCACATACCTATAAGAATGCACACATTCACAGAATATACACTGGTACCTATACTCTTAGACACTAATTGATAGCTGCATAAATGCATATACGAATGAAAAAAGCATAACACGGAAGCATATGGATCCACATACGCATGTACACATGAACATATGCATATACATATATAAACATACAGTGAACTGATACATACAGCACACATATATACATATATACCCATTGTATTGGGTGATACTATGTATCCCCAAGTCCTCATATACTTTTGATGGGACTGAGTCTCACACTTGTGATCAGTTTGTTGTCTAGCACTGGGATTAATGATGTGAGGGCTGCACCCACCCAGGGGTTGAGCTGAGATACAGTGTAAGGGAGGCGGGTCTTCCTCTTCACGCTTCAGCCCTCTCTTTTGCTGCTTGCGGCAGCCATGAATGGCAGCCCTGCCATGCCATGCTGCCTTGGAGCCAATGGAGTATGGACTGAAACTCCTGAGAAATTGTAAGAAATAAACCTTTCCTTCCTTAATTTTGGGTGTCAGGTATTTTGTCTCGGCAACGAGTAAAAAGTAACTAAGACAGAACATACAAAAATGCAAATACACTTATGGAAGCATATATATCTATAATATACATGTGTTCACAGATGCACAGACATACATTAACATACAAGGGGTGATTGAAAACTATGGCAAACGTTTATTTATTTATTTATTTATTTTTATTTTAAAGAGGATAAAACAGAATAAAACCAATCAAAACAAACCAGTGTAAGAGATATAGGACTTCAAAATATTATGAAGTCAGCAATAGCTACTATAATGCCTTATGGTGTCTTCAAAATAGCTGCAGATAACTTCAGACATAGTAAAAATCAAACACAACAGAATAGAATAGAAACCATAAAAACAAAACAATGAATGCAATAAAGGACTTCAGGACAAGCCAATAGCAAATTCAAAATGGCTACCATAATATATCTTGCTATCCTTGAAATAGCTTCTCCTGCCGTGGGATTTCACATAATCAAGCAAAATGAAAGAGAATAAAACCCAACCCAACAAAACAATGGAAATGATATGGGACCTTAAAACAAGACCATAGGAAATCAACAGTGGCTACAACCCTCAGAAGGAGATCCCCTTAGATGCCACACTGCATACTGATATCCCTGAACCTATGATCAGACCACTGGCCCTAGACCTGCAATGTTAGTGAAACATGAAAGCACCACAGGCATCAAATTACATTTCACCTTGATAGCTATCATAACAGCCAGTGTTTCTCCGGATAAGCTGGTGGCTTATGGGGCAGGGAGTTGGTACTTCTTGTTTGCCAGCCCGTGAACTGGAAGGGGCTTGGGTCTGGCTGTTCCCAGTCTGGTGGTGGCCCACGAATGTTGCTGATTCCCACACTGGGCTTGTTTGCTGCTGTGGCCATTGTTCTCTCTCCTATGGCAAATATTTAAATTTAAATAATTTTATTATAGTCAAGGAGACATTGCTGTTAATGACCTTTAGGGTACTCCCCCTTACTTTGAACAGTCTTATCCCATCATGCCTACCACTTTTAGAAGCAATTCTGTAAGTCCTCATTTTTGAGTGTCTTTATGAGGTGTGACAAAAATATTATATGGTAAAAGCTGCTGCTGAGTGCCATCCAGTGGAAAGGTGGGCTTGTAGAAATAGTACAGTGTGTATTTACCTACCTAATTCAGTGGACCTGACACTATGTGATTCAGGTTCTTCCCAAAAGTTGAAATGTCCATGAGCAGTAAATGTTTTTAAGCTATTCCAGACATTGAGGTAGACACAACAGCATAACTAAAGATACTCACAAGAGAAGACTTCCAGAAACTGCTTTAGAAAGTAGCAAGAATGATGGGACGTGTGTTTAAATTGACAGGGATTATTCTGAGAATGAATGCTAATGTATCTTTTACTGTAAAAAATAATTTTAAAAAACTTAAGTTTTTGATCATGCCTCGTACGTATACATGTATAATAATATACACAAATAAATTCTCACAAGATGAAAGAATTTGGGACTGTACTGGCACGCTGACCACTTTGCTTCTTTGTCTTCCAGAAAGAAGTAGTCCCTGTGTAGGATTCTGAGAATTTCAAGAACCAAAGGCCTTTTTCTCAAGAGCTTTAGAGTAACCCCATCATCACTCTGCCAATTCCAGGCTTGTTACCTTAAAGTTTGTGAGAGAGATGGCCATCTGTCCTGCCAAATCTAGTTTCCTTTCCATGGTATGAAGTAGGCACTGGGACACCACTGTCCAGCCAGGGACTTCAGTTACCAGACCACAATATTTTGAGGGAGTTATGGGACTAGACCTTGCCAGTGGCTTATAAGCAAAAGAGATATGTGTGACTTCCAGGTCGGTCATGTACATTTTATCCATCTTAGTTTTCTTTTCAACTGGTCTGAAGCAGAGTAGTATAGTGTTTCTGGGAAGCTGTCTGTTGAAGTTGTTGAAGTCCTATGGTAGATGAAAACCGACTCCCTCTCTTGCAGTTTAGAAGAGAGTTGCCAGCCCAACAGGAGCACCCAGTGAAGCTTTTAAATGAGTGAGGAATTTCTCCTGTGTTATATATTTGGGTCAGTTTGTTTAAGAAGCTAGTCTAACTAATACAATTGTCTTGTGTGAGATGTGTCTTTCTGGAATTATAACTTGGATCAGAACATTCTCTAAGCTTGATCATGGATTTCAAAGTGATATGAAGCTATTTATGGATAACAGTCATTAGTTTCTGCACTCTGCATGTGTGCTGCAGATTTTTAATAAAGGAAAAAACCCCAGCTGAATTACTATTGACCTTGAAATAATTTAAGCAATGCCAAACATATAAAGATTATTTATTTTGTTTAATAAATGACTATATAGCACTTTGTTCTGCTAAGCACTGTTATAACTACTTTATAAATATTAACTCATTCAATTTTCTTAATAATTTTGTGAGTTAGGCTTTATTATTACTTCCACTGTACATATGAAGAAGCTGAACCACAGAAATGTTATGCAGTTTGCCCTAGGTCACAGAGCTAATAAGTAGCAAAGTCCAGAAGAACATAAGCCATTTGCCACCAGAGCCTACACTCATTCATGCTAGGTGACTTTCCATTACTGGATGAGCTGGGGCTTCTGCCTTACACTGGACAAGGAGCAGATCTGTTTCCTTCCATTGACCTCAAACATTTTTTTCAAGGTGTGTTCAGGACCAGGGCTTTATGTTCCATACAAAACAGCCTCCAGTACCCAAATTCTTTCTGAGTAAGGGAGCAGGGAAATTCTACTGGCCACTTCTGTGATATCATTTTGAGTGCATAGAGGTGCACATGTGTGTGCGCATGATGGAGGCAGCAAGCCCTGCAGAGCTGCTTTGCCTGTGAGAATTAATAGGATTACAGCACACAGTGGTATGATTGCAAATAGAAAGACTGCTCTGTTCAAACAAATCTGTTTCTTACTTCATGCCAAGAGCTAGAGTGGGTAAACTTGCATTCAAATTGGCCTTGGTGCATAGAGCTTTGCTTCTTATGTTACAAACCCTCAGCTATGGCCAGATTTTGTTAGTCCATCATCCCAGTCTGACAAGGGGTCCACCTATCTGTGGATGAGAGGAGTGGGGAGAAGCAACTATCCCACTATCATCAGTCATTGCCTGTCTCCTCTGAGACTAAATTTCTTTGGGTTGTTAATGTTCATATCGCCCCTTCTGTCTTCCTTCCTTACAAGTTCCTATGGAAATTCTGTAACTCTTTTCTCTCCAACTTTTTTATTGCTAAGGGTTGAACTCATCACTATCCCTACTAACCCCATTGTTTAGGCATTCCCTCTCCCATCTTTGCCTCCATTATTTCTTTAAAAATATCTAGAACATGAAATTTCTACATGTTTATATTCCAGATACAATGTCATAGGAACCTAGAATAACAGAGTTTCAGGGCCCTTAGAAATGTCTTCTATTCTAAGCCCTTCATTACACAAATGAGAAGACTGAGGCCTAGAGGAGGGTGACTTACTGCCAGGACAAATGTCTAGAAGTGGAAGGGAGTGAGGCTATTATCTGACTTCTGTGATGAAGTCAGGGCTATTACACTGGCTAGCTTTATCTGCCTGGATAAAATCTGAGTGCTTGGTGGTGAGCTGCTTAAGCAACGCAGTTGGCAGACTCCAGACTAATATTCCAGGGGCCACATGATTTAGTGAGTGTTCTGGGCTAATAGGGAAAAGTTTTAACTTAGTGCTAAACTGTAGAAACGATAATAGATAACAAAGATAGAATTCCCTACTCTGCATCAACCACTGTGCTGTGTGCTTATGTGCTTGAGTTTTCAGGCAACTAGTGATTAATTACCAGGGCTACATTTTTTCATTTGAGCCTTCTATAATCTTCTAATGTTAGCTTTACTATCTTATTTTACAGATAAATAAGCTGAGGCACAGGTTTACTAAATAAGTTGCTCAGGGTCACAGAACAAGTAGTTGAGACCCAGGATTCATGCCTAGCTTCTTTGGACTTCACAGTCCATGCGTTAAATGTACAAACTGCTTGGCCATGATATGAGAATTTCAGAAGATTCCAGAAGTTTGCCTAGATTTGTTCCTTGATGAGTCTGATTGCTGTTTGCTGTTTTCTTTGGGAGATTCAGTAGGTAACATCTAAGAACCATGCCTTGTGTAGTAATCAAGTTTTACCCTGGATGCTGTGAAAGAGTTTGACTCTCATATTCCCTATGGCCTGGTTTCACAGACAATTGCCCCCTTGCCATAACTCATTTTTTCTCCCAGGTGATCTGCTGGCAGGTGCCCTGACAAAGTTACCTTACAAATGATTTGTACCATAACACTTTCAAACTAAGCTACTGGACATTTCATGGGCTTGGTTTTGGAGGAACTATTGCAACCTAAAAGATAAGCAGTTGTCAGCTGAGCGTGGTGGCACGTGCCTGTAATCATAGTATTTGGGAGGCTGAGGCAGGAGGATTGCAGTGAATTCGAGGCCAGGCTGAACTATATAGTGAGATCCTGTCTCAAAAACTCCCCAAAACAGACAAGCAGTTGCCTTGAAATTTCATTTTATTTATTCCAGGGAAAGAGAGATGGAAAGGAAGGAAGAGAGGGAGAAGGAGGGAAAAGGAGGGAGGGAAAGATAAAATGAATGGGGAAATGACTTGAATCATTAATGGCACAACTTGCAATATGTGTGGTGAATGGGCAGAGGCAAGGGAAGGAGAAGAGTACAGCTTTTCTTGCTGGAATGAAGTTCTACCTCTTTAAAGCTTTCATCCCTATCAATGCTATTTAGGACTCACTCCTCTCTATATTTCTTCAACCCAGTAGTGAAGAAGAGAGATGAGCAGTAAGTTTATGTTTCCTCTGAGCATAGTTCTGAATGAAGCCATGTGTCTTGGGGCTTATAGAACCAGGCAAAATCCAGTAATAATAGCTAATGTTTATATAATGCTTGATATATGTCAGGTTGTGTTTTAAGTGCCTTGCATATTGATTATTTTAGTTAATCATCACAACTGCCTTCAGAGGTAGGTATACTTTTATTATCATCAGCATATGACACATTTGGAAACAGAGGCACAGAGAGATAATGTAACCTTTTCAGAATTCTGTAGCTAGGAATTGGGGAATTGCTGATTTCCAAGCAGTTTGACTTTAAGTTGTGTGCGCATAATCACCGTACCATCCCATCTCAAGGAGACAACAGGTGGCAAAATGTGATCCACAGTTAAAAGAGAAAAGTTTTATTTCAGCTCACAGTTTGTAGACATTTCAGTCCATAGTCATCTAGCTCCAAGGCAGGCTGGCACAGCAGAGGGGCATCACAGAGGAGATACAGTTCATGGCAAAGAAGGGCAGGCAAAAGACAACCAGTAGTGAAGTAGCAAGCAACAAATAGCAAGTGATGACAGCAGCTCTCTCTCTTTCTGTGCTTTATATTCTATCTTATATTCTTACCCACACTTAGGGTGGGTAGCACTCACATAACAGGATGGTGCACCCTTAGTTCTAACACCACACCATTAATGCCAGCATCACACACCATAGGTCCAGTCACCTCCAAAAAGCCCTACCTATGACCACACAAGGTTTTGGGGGAACATCTAGATACAAGCCATAATAAGCTGTATGTCAAGAATAAGAATGGCCAGCATCCAGGAAAAAATACTCTGGGTTTATGATCTTTTTCCTGCAAAATGTAAAATTGAGCCATTTTCTTTAGTCAATTGGTTCTATTCTTGCTAATTCTGTTGTATACCAAATCAGTCTTTTGTTTGAACGAGTAAAGGCAAAACCCTATTGTGTGACATCTCTGGAGAAAAATGAGCAGATATATTTACCAGTAGTATAGTCAAATAATCTCAGAATCAATTCCAAGATAACTTTCTCTGTAGAACTATATGATTCTACAAGTTAAGATTGGGAATTCAATGTAATTATGCCAATTGCTGTCACAAATTTAAGCTTAAATTTCAGAGACCCTTTCCATGGTGCCAATAACAGGCAACCTTGCAATGAGTCCCCAGTCTCCTGCCTGGAGTTACAGTACAGAGTGAGAAAGAAAAAGAGCAAGAGACAAGAATTTCAAGGAAATAGAGCCCTGGGATGATCAGTGTTCTCTGGGAACAAAGACCAAGAATCTCCAGCTAGACACTATTTTATTAGCCAGTGTAGTTGGAAGGGTAGGAGCTTTTCCTGAAGCAGTGTAGAAGTAGTGGTTGAATGGGCAAGTTTAACATCATAAAGAAAATAAGTTAAGATTTACCCCCATACCTGGGTACTAGTTCTCCCTGTCTTGTCCTCAGCAGACCTCATCCTGCTCTGTGAGAGTCACAGCCCCATTGACCATGAAGATCTCAGTGATGACCAAGAGGAAGAAAGATTTCCACATTTCAAAACCAGCCCGTAGGGCAGGGCAAGGAGGGTTTTTGGATAGATTCTATGTCAATTTATAATTCGTGCTCTCCAACACGTAAGAACTTCACAGGACTGAAGCCACTGCTTCACTGCAAAGAAGAAGCAGGTGGCAAGGAAAATTTGGTATTTGTTGCCCTACATTCAGAAAAACACAAGAGGTTTTAAATATTACAAATCTGTTATTTATAGAAGCCACCAAACTCTCACTCATTCTTGGTTTAGAAGGCTGATCAAAATTAAATAAATAAATAAATAAATAGCAGTGGTTTCTGCTTAAATAAGGTCTTTCTCAGTTTCCATGGCATCCAATCTGTTAGCACCAATATTGTTGCCAGGATCTGTGCTCAGCCTTTAGGATAGTGACGTCTGCTTTTAAGGTTTATAGGGCATATCACACCTCAATGGGTTTATTATTCCCAAGGAAAGAGAGGACTTGTAGAAGCCGATTCCCTGGTCTCAGTGGTTAGTTCTAGCTTTTACATGACTCTGTGGGTAACTGGTATTGGTACAGATGATATATTTATGGGCAGTACTTAGCCTCTAGCTTTTCTAGCTACATTGTTCTAAAGCAATCACTGCAGGTAACACTCAGGCTGACCCTAAGAATAGATCACCCAAGGAAACCATTGTAATGTAGGTCATATGGAGTCAACTAGAGTTTGAGTAATCTAAAAATTTTCAGTTTGTACTCCAAGAAGCTTAGCTGTACGACTCACAAGAACCTTTTCATGTACAAGAATCCACACTTAATTATCACCATGAACAGACAGATAACCAAGCAATATCTTTGTAGGCCTTCCTTAGAATGAGAAGAAATTAGGATTCAACCAATGTGCAGTTTTCAAAGATGCTAACAAAGTGGCAGATGTGGACTTGTTTAATTATATATGACTATGCAAAGTAAAGAATTGTAATAAATTTAACAGGTAAAATGTCCTTCACTCTTCTCTGGATATATCACTTAATATTTTATTTACATATGCAAGTTGCACATGTTAGTAATGCCTCCAGATTCTCTATGTTTATTCATAGAGGGTTTTTTCCATTTTTATATCAGGTAGTATCTTATTTAAACTTCATGTCTTCATTTTCAGTTGCTCCTTTAAGGGATACTTGTCATATTAAGATTGCATTTAGAGCAAGATATTTGGGGTGATCAATTTAGATAGATCCTTATCCTCAGCTTCAAGTCTTTAAATGGCAAGTGCCGCATGGCAGCACAACTACTTAATCTAACACCATGAATTGGCTTCATGAAGGAGAGTCAGTAAAAAATTCCAGGAAACTGCAAGGTGCGTGTGTGTGTGTGTGTGTGTGTGTGTGTAAATATAAATGTGCATTGTCTTGAGGATAAAGTCTGTGACTTTCATTAGATTCTCAGATGTTCATGTAACCTCAGAAAATTAAGAATTTCTGAGCTAGATGCAGCCTAAGTTGCCTGTAACTCCGAAGTTCAAAGAGATTTGTTGAGCAGTTTTATTATAGCTCTTTCTTAGATGAAGGGGGAGTTATAGGAACTCAACAGGTACCCAGTGAAGGTTGTATCATATTTGCCACTGTGAAACATATTTGAAAATGTAGTGATATAATGAGATAAACAAATGAATGATTTTACATTAGAGGCAATGAAAGTAATGAGGACCAATTCTCTGCAAATTCCAAGAATTTTGAATCAAGTTGATAATACTGAAATCTGTCTTCAAGCCCACTTCATTTTTTCAGTAGTTTATTATTATGCTAACTGTCCACTTCTCATTATTTTTGCATATCCACAGATATCCCAAGAGCTTTCAGAGTAAGTTACCCAAATAGAGAACAAACATGTGAGAGAGACTAAATGCGAATGAAGCTGACTATGATTGTAACTAGGTCAAATCTATTAATATGTGATATTTATGTCTCTACATGGTTGAAACTGCAAATCCTTTTGCATAACATTTCCTCTTGCTTTGATAGAAAATTCATCACTCAAATACTTCAAAACCTTCCTTTTAATTTTTTATCACCTCGAACATTTAAGTTTTAAACAGAGCACAATGATATTATGCTGAAATAGATGTCATTGAATAACATCACTTTGCATGGTGTGAAACTCCTCTCTAGAGTTAATTTTACTGCTGCATGTGTAGAATTGTGCCTGTGAACTGGGAAATAAAGGACAGAGATAATGCAGACAAGGTTATGGGATCAGTCTGTCTAAGGGTGTTAACTCGGTTATGTTCTCTAGTCACAGACTATACCCCAATCCCAGCCAGAAAATTCTTGGGATCGAGGGAATCCAGGGAAGAGAGTAGATGACTCACTGTAAATTTATCCCCCATGACTAAAGCAAAAACTCAAAGAATACACATTTTAGAATCTCACATATCCATATTAGACAGAACTTCACAGCTCTTCTCAAGTTGCTCTGCATTATGATGTACAATGGATTCGTCAAGGGGTTATCCACTCTCCTCTTGAATATCTCCAATAGCAGAGAATTCATGGTCTCCTAGTACCACCACTCAATCTTGAAAAGGCTCTTATAAATTCTTTTTTACATGAATTAAAAGTTTCTGTCACTCTATAAGCTGGTCCTAGATCTGCCCTGTGGTATCAACAGAATAAATCTCCAAGTCAACTCTTAACACATCAGAAAATAGCAACAAGTTTGAAATAGGAGCTTCGAGTTTTACTTCCACATGACCACTCTTTATGGTTTTGTTGACAGAGAAAACCTTTGCTTAGAGATCTGGGAAGCAAAAATTTAAGCAGAAGTTTAATACCATTATATAAAGACTCGGATTATAGTATTTGGGGAAAGGATTTAAATTCCCCTCCAGCTCATGAGGTCTGTTTCACACATAGCACAGCAGGGGAATAAAAATAGGGCCACTAGGGATATATGCATCAATAACTAGCTTGCAAAGAATATTGCAATTGGGCTTTGCCTCAGGCTGGAGATGTTAGGATATTAACAGATGATCCAGACCAACTTGTTATTGCTTTTCCAAAGAAAATAAGGGAAAGAAAACTGGATGACAGGATTGACATTTAATCTTCCCAAAAGACATCCATTCATCCATTGAAAAAGTAGTTACTGAGACCCTTCTATACAGTAGATGTGTTGATCAGCTTTCTTCTTGCTGGGACAAAATATCTCATTCCTCCTCCATTAGAGGAGCAGAGGTTTATTTTGGCTCACAGTTTCAGACAGCTCAGTCCATGATAGGCTGGCTTCAAGGCAGAGGCATTGTGGTAGACAAAGTGGTGGGTGGAAAGTTGCTCAACTCATTGCAGCCAGGAAGTACAACAGGTTGAAAAGAACCAGGGAGGAAGGCCCAAAGACCTAATGTAGTCCTTAAGGTCACAACGCCATGACCCATTTCCTCCAACTAGGCCTTTCCTCCTAGTAGATCATGAAGCTATGAACTCATCTGTGGGTTAACCACTGATCAGGTTAGTACCCTCACAACCCAATTACCTCTCCAGGAATCCCTTAACCCAGTCAAGCTGAGTATGAAGACTAACTGGTACACTAGGTATAAGAAATACAATGATGAGCAAAAGAGATGAAGTCAACTGGGAGGATGTAAACAGTAAATCACACGAAGTGATGCATAATTCCAAAGAATCATTGGAATGCAAAAGAAAATGCCAGATCATTTTCAGAGCATGTCACAGGTATGATCTCAAGGAAGACTTGTTACAGACAAAGAGAATAGCATACACAAAACTCACTGTGAGAAAGATGTAGGGAGAGGTATGAAACATTCAAGGACCCAAGAGAGCCATTGTGGGGGAAGCTCAGAGATCAGCAGTGCTATGGTACCAAATTAACCTGGAGAGGGCACAGGGTGAGTTTAGGAAGGGTCTGGCAGTGTACAGTAAAACCTGTGCAACTTTATCTGCTGCACGTCCCCTTACAAATTCTCTATTCTTTTCAGCTAATGCCACACCTTCAGTTTGTTACTTGTATTGTTCTTGTACCCAGGAAAAATACCCCTTCTTATTATCCATATCCTAAATGCAGTCTTACTCATTTCTATCTCGAAATTTGGCATCCAGGAAGTGAAGGTGAAAGGAAAAGGCTGTAATGTGTACTAAGCAACCTTTATGCACCAAAAACCATACTAAGTACTTTATACTTACAATCTCTAACTCCTCATAACACTGTAAGGTAATGCTATTTCCATCATCATACAGAAGACAGAATATACACTCAGAGATGCTGAATAATTGTTGTGAACATTCCTGAAACCACTTAATCATGTACTTTAAAATGTTTAAATTTGATGTGATTTGAATCTGAAATAAATGAACATTTAGAAAATAATCTTTATCTTGCTATTTTTAAGAACCTAATCTTATTCCAAAATACTTTTTTTCAGCTATGGATTGCTTTATTAGTCTAAGGTTACTTTTTTAAAAATTAATTAATTTGTCTCTATTAATATATGTTTGCAGTAATTAATGATCAAATTAATCATGGGGAATTTGTACCTGTACATAATATAATACACAATATAATTTTCCCATCTCCCTCCTCTCCTTTAAACCACTTTTCTCTTCACCATTTACAAAGAGAAAGTATGTTAAAAAGAGAATAGATGATAGATAAAATTATTTTATTTGAACAAGTTTAATTCACATATAATTTCGTGATATTTATCTGCATAATCTATATGAATAGAAATAGAAAAAATGCATTCAATAACAATATTCAAATACAAGTTCTTCTCAATTTTGTCCATAAAGGTCCCTTAATCTTTACCTAGCTAATTATGAACATTCTGGTTGCAAACTTTCACAGATACAAACATTCGTAGATGCAAACAAATGGCAGAACTAGCTCATGTGTCTGCCAAATAGTCCCTGACTTATGAACATTCAAGTTGTGAACTTTCACTTTCATAGGAACAGACCTCGGATTATGAACATTCTGAGGTGGGAACAAATCATGGAAGTAGTTAACGTGTCTGCCGGACATTGTCACTGCTGTGCTGCTGGGTGCTCACTGTACAGTACAATAGTGTACATGAGTGCAGTGCTTAATCAGAGCCCAGGATGTACAGAAGCAAAAGGAAAAGCAGTGGTGACATGGAGGGGACTGCTAGGAAGCTCAAAGCAATATACATAGTATATTTGGGTCGAAGGTGTATTAGACTCACTTTGTCAGACTTATGAATGAATTCCACTTACAAACGTTCTCCTGCAATGGCACTCATTCATCAATTTGGGGACTTACTGTATAGCAATTCAACAACATCTAGTGGGAAGTCTAAAGTTCTAGATATAGGAGCTGTATTTATAGTCTCAATATCCTTATATTAAAAAGGAGCTGCATGCAGCCATTCCCTGAGAAATTTGTACACACAACAGTTAATTTGCTATGGTTCTTTTGAAAGTGAACACATGATGAAAGCGTTTATTAGCATTTTCTAAGAATTGTAACCTCTATAAATTTAATCTACGTCAAGTCCCAGTCTTAGCACAAGGAAACCACATTCAAAGAAGTATTGTTCTGAATATGAAAAGCAATGGCGATTAGCATTATAGTTGTTTTCTCAGAAAGAAAAAAAAAAAAAAAAGAAAGAAAAAAAAAGAAAATTCCAATCTCAAGGTACAGCAAATATTCATAAAGTTTTTTCTAAAACTTCCTCTTTAGGTTATTCTTTTTCAGAAGCTTACCCACAAAGTACATATCCAGCACTTCTCTTATTTTTCTGTTTCAATCTTTCCCAAATTCTTCCCAAATCTAGCAGGTGCTGCTGGCTCTTGTCTTCTTTGCTTTTTCCTCTCATCTTTCTTGAGGATCTAGTCATCTCTTTCTAGCACTACCTTCCTGCTTTGTCCAGTGTAACTCCTTCAGTGGTCTCAGGAGTCTGGCCTGCTGAAGAGCAAAGGATACTCTGGTTATCTAAACTTTTTTTCATTCTCATTTATTTTTGGTGGGTGTCACTTGAAATTCTTTCAACTTAAGCAATAATGGTGTTTGAAAGTGATAAATACTCTCCTTTCTATTGGACAATCATGCCACAGACTGTTAGTGCTCTGGATAACCCTGATCTCCTCTAGACTTCCTGGCATTCCTTTGCAATTGGCCTGGCCAAAGGACTGGTTCTAGTGTATACGATTTGAGTGACAGTATCATATGCCACTTCTACACAGAGGTAGTTAACCAGTTTTCCCTTTTTAAACTTTCTAAGTGTGTTTGGGCAATAATAACAAAATACCATAAACTGGGTTGTTTATAAACAACAGAATTTTATTTAAGCTCTGGAGGCTGGGAATTATAAAATCAAAGTGTCAGCAGATTCATTATCTGTTGAAAGCCCCTTTTCTGGTTCATAGACTTTGCCTTCTTGCTGTGTCCTCACATGTTGGAAAAGGTTAGCCCTTTCTCATTATATTTCCTAAGGCCCCACTTCTTGATGCTATCACCTTGGGTATTGAGATTTCAACATATGGATTTTAAGGGGACATAGATATTCAGATCTTAGCATTCCCTTTCCCCTGTCTTCTGTCTGGATGATACTGGGGTGATGTTGGAACCACTAACTGGAAGCAACCCGAGTCCTCAGTCACTGCTTAGAAAAGAGTTAATTCAAATTTTACTATAATGTGAATGAGAAATATACCATTGTTACATTGTTTCAGTTGCTAGAACAAATTAATTTTTATGTCTTAATTAAAACTCATTAATAAATTCATAATTGCAATGAAGTCCA
Organism: Dasyprocta punctata; assembly: GCA_004363535.1. Taxonomy (NCBI): domain Eukaryota; kingdom Metazoa; phylum Chordata; class Mammalia; order Rodentia; family Dasyproctidae; genus Dasyprocta; species Dasyprocta punctata. Next base: position 21,574 of record RJWM01006129.1, on the reverse strand, counting down.
CCTTATCTTTTCACATACAGTTAGCACCTTTTATGCTAAAAGGAGACATTTTTGCCTAACTCAATGTTATGCATATATTTTCTTCTAGAATCTTTATTATTTTACCTTCAACATTTAAATCTATATTCTTGCTCCAGTTAATTTTGTGTACTGTTTGAGGGTTGTGGCTAATTTCCCATATAGATATGAAATTGACCCGCTATTCTATGGTGAAAAGCCCATCCATCTCTCACTAGATTGCGTGGCCTTTGCACTGGATAGCAAATGTAGTGGATAGTTTCTAAGAGAACATGAATTTTATTTACTCTTGTGCTTTAGTAATTTTGTATACTTGTAATATGTATATGGTATGTGCTTGTGGACTATTGGTGATGTTGGAGAGAAAAAATGGTCATAGGTCTGCAAATGACATAGTATGTGCTGATATAGGTCACAATATAATGACCTTGGAAGGGCACCCACTGCCAACTGGATTATTAACTAATGGTTATCTACAGTCAAAGACATCACAAAAGAGCCCTCAGATGCAAGAGGAATTCAAATTGAACGCCTTAGTGCTGCCTTAGATGCCTTTTACATCAAAAAGGAACGCCTCTAATGTATCTCAGTTGCATAGAAGGAAGCCAAATTTATTCTTATTTGGTTATCTGGATTTAACTTATTAATGATGTTATTATATATCAAATATACCTGCCTTTTCTATTTTTATAAGATTCTAATTAAGAGAATGTGAAGTATATTTTTTTTACATTCTAAATTGGATGCAAAAAGCCATTTGGTGGACAAAAATCCTGCTAAATATTTTTATTTTGGTAGTCACATACTTCAGTAAATACTAATGTTTATAAATTTTTCTCTTAGTCCTAGAGCTCACTTTGGCCATTCTGCGTTGAGTTCTGTTTGGGTGTGTTGACCTAGAATTTCATTATCTCTATTAGTCCCTGGGCTAAGGTAAGACCTGGCGATTAATCATGTAGGGAAAATGTTACTTCCTGTGATGCACAGAGCCCTGTGCAGGGGTTTTTTCCTACCCCTGAGAGGGAGGCAAGTGCTTGCCCATTGCTGGCTTCCTAGCTAGGACAGTGGGAAAGCTGCTGGCAGGTGACTGGGATGCAGCTGCATCCTAGAGTTTCCCGGAGGCTTTCTTGTGGGAGCTACATGCAGCAAGAACTGGAGTGACCCTCATTTCTGACCCGGAGACCCAGCCTGTGTTTTCGGCAGTCCTGGAGCACTTGTCATTGGGATCCTAAAATTTCATTTTCAAGCAGAATCAGTTTTCTGTAAGATACATATGAATCTCATCAATATACCTGTGCAAGATCAATGGTTTTCTGGTGTTATGGTTTGGATCTAAAATGTTCCCTAGAAGTCTCATGTTCAGAGGTGAGCCCTGTTTTGAATGGGCAGGTCACCTGGGAGCTGATTTGGAAGCGGGTATTCCTATCCTGGGTTCTTTCCTCCACTCTAGTTCTTGGCTGCTGTAGTGTGATCAGCTTTCCTCCACTGTTCCCTTTCATCATGCACTTTCTCCATTCCCTTTCTGCTTTGGAGGCAGCTGACCATGAAATAAACTCACTGAATCTGTGAGCCAAAATAAATCTCTTCTCCTTTAACTTGCAGTTGTTGGATACTGTGTTCCATCAACAGGAAAGTGACTAATAACATGGTAAGGATTGGTGGGAGAATGAGGTGGGACAGTAATCACAAAGGACAAACTTAAAAATCAAACTTGGGGATGGTGCATGTGTTCACTATCTTGATTGTAGTGATGGATTCAGGAGTACATACCTATGTCAATATTTATAGTTATATACTTTGAGTATATATAGTATATTAGTTGTATTTCAATGAGATTATTTTTAAAAATCCCTGTGCCCCACCCCTCCCCATGTACTCACAAGATGTGTATATTTGAAATAGACTTTCAATGGCTATGAAATTTTTCTTTTCTTCAAGATAAGTGTACTTAAATTTTTTTCTTCATGGTAAGTGTTGCTTCAGAATTTTCCTGATATAAGATGAAATTTCCAAACACCAAACTTAGAAGAAGTAGTAATGGCTGGAATATGGCTGAATTTGTACACTGATAGTTTTTAATCAGATGAGTTTCTCTGAGTTTGTTGAACAGTTTCCTGGGATTTCCAGAATTGCTCAATCCTCTGTTGCTGGCAAGAAGACCAAAAGTTGTTTCAGTTTCCATTTGCCACTTACTCAGTTTGTGCGGTTTTGAAATACTGTCCTATCCTTAGTCCTGCTTTCTTTGCTAGATATGTATTATTAACCAAAAATGGAGTTCAGGGAACCCAAATTGCATCAGTGTCTGTGCAAACGGGGAGGCCCTGTGGTAAGAAGACAGAGGTGGTTAGTCCATTGAAGCTACTTTATGTTCTTATTGTGCAGAATTGCCAAGGAAGGGGAAGCACTAGGAAGCCACTTTGGCACTTCACACAAAAGCAACATTAAACAATTTAACATCCATTTTCTGAGACTTTGGCACAATACTGAGCTGTTTATATTATGATATTTAATACTGCAACCCTGCAAGGCAGGTACTATTATTACAAAAAGAAAACTGAGGCAGACCCTGAACGCCCCGCAGAGGGAGAAGGCCCTGAACGCCCCGCAGAGGGAGAAGGCCCTGTGCACCCTGAAGGAGCAGGCTCCATGCCATGGGACACTGTCTCCAGAGAGGCCCCATAGAACCAGCAGTTGGAGACTGAGGCCTGACCTGGACCAGCAGAGTTTTGTGCAGTTGGTTGCAGCAGTGAGACCACGAGACACTTTCCCGAGCAGCCCATTTTCTGGTGTGAGAAACTGAAAGTGTAAATAAACAAAATGTGTAATAGATATTGTGAAATAGGAAGTAATTGTTCAAAGGGAAAGGGAAATTGGGGGGGGCAGGTGGATAGGAAAAGAAAAAGATGAGAAAAAGGATAAAATGGAAACAAAGCTTGGTAAATTAGAAAGAGAAGGGTTGAGGGGAGGGAAATGGGAAAAAAAGAGGAACGAAGATATATCATGTACAGGTACAAATTCCCCATGATGAATATGATCATTATGAATATCTAAACTGTGCCAACAAGCTTAATTATTTAGAAAAAAAACCTGAATCAGGCATAGAGGGATTAAGAACTGATGTGAAACTACATGAGTTGTAAACAGTTGATTTAGGCTTTGAAGTCAAGTATTTCTGATTCCAAAGATCACTCCCATAACTTTCATGTAACGTTGAATCCTTTTAGTAATGAGACGTTTAAACAAATGAATGATAATGCATCTTACAGTGAGAAAACTTACACCCATTATAAAGAATGGTAGAAGTATGACAAGACACCCAATGCTCATTTTTTGTTAATTTTTACATGCAAAAATACCCAGTGGTCACCTACTACAGTGCTGCATGCAGTAAGAGGTGTCACAGAATACAAACTGGCCTCATGGAGCTGTGTCAGGAGGGCTCAACACAAGCAATGAGCTAACATATGTGCTATAATTTCTGACTACAGTTAGTGTTATAAAGAAAATTAAGTAGAGCAACTAGTTGGAGGTAGCATTTTAGTTTGGGTGGTGAAGGAAGGCTTCTCTGAGGAGGGGAAAGTTAAGTGATGAAAAGAAGGCAGTTATTTTATCTTTCAAGCAAAAGGAACAACAAATATTAGGAGCACAGAGGAGGGAAGACAAGGTATGTTGCCAGGGTAGGAAGAAGAGTTCTGTGGTGTGTGCAGTGGGGATGGAGTAGGAGGCAGTAGTGAAGGAAATAAGAGGAGCCCTGTGAGAGACCAGCTGTAACCTGATCATGTAGGACCCTTAGGCCCCTAGGGAGTGTGGATGTTATTTTTTAGGGCTAAGAAAAAACCAGTGTTGTGTTCTCAGTATGAAAGAATGTGACCTGGCCTCTCCTAAGGAGCAAAATGTAGCAGAGTAAGAAGTGCAACAAGGAAAACAGTTCCCTATGATGAATATGATCATTATGATTATCTAAAGTATGCCAATAAGCTTAATTATTTTAAAAAAGAACTTGAATCAAACATAGAGGGATTATGTCCAAAAAGAAAATTAACAAATATTCTTCCCTGAAAGCAGCGATAAAACTAACTAAAATTGACCAAAGACATCTCTGGACTCTGGAAAGCAAGGGCATATAATAATTTGAGAATTGGTAATGGATTGTATATCCCCGGACACACACATAGATACACACAAAGAGGCAGAAGGAGTTTTGAATGCTGAATGCTTTTACTCTAACTTTGAATGTTTCCACAACAAAGAAATGATAAATGTTTGAGGAGAGAAAAATACTTATCCTCATATGAGCATTGTGTGATGTATACAAATCAAAGAATCGCAGGGTGCCCCATAGTTATGTAAAATTTTATGTCAATTAAAAAATAACCAATGCACCTTATAAGCACAGCAAGAACCTGATGTGTTTTTTTCTTAGTTATTCATACTCCCACTACATCCATCAGTGCAGCAGTTCTAGTGGGGTAAGACCAGCTGTGAAGCCAACAACTTTGCTGTTGGAGGTGGCTGAGTTGATTTGAAATGCAGCAGACATAATGCCATACTTCTGATAATAGTAGGAAACAGGTGAACTTGGTGAGAAATGAATGGGGAGGGATAACATCACAGTATGTTTTATGCTTTGATGCTTGCTTGCAAGTGACAGACTGGCAAACTAGCCTCAAACTAAACAGGAAGATACAGGAAAGGAGATGCTATGGTGGGCTTTGATTAGCTTGCACATGTTTCTGGAAGCCTAGAAGCTTGTGAACATTCTGAAGTCTGCATGTATGAGAGAGAGAGAGACAGACAGACAGAGACAGAGAGATAGAGAGAGACAGAATGAGAGAGAGACTCACCTATTGATCCTGATCCATAGATCCCAGGTCAGACGTGAGGTCATGTATATGATGAGATATGATGGACCCAGCAGAAAGTAAAAGATAGGACATATCCGTAACTGCCTGAATGTTGAATGCAATCTTCACGCCTCCATCCTATCCTTGTATGTTTACAAAAGCAGTTTTATCTTTAAAAGACAGTCTTATTAATAAAAATGAAGAATTAAAAACCTGAGCAAAAGATATCAGTAGCTGCATACTCAGGGGCAACAGACTCAAAACATTGAGTACAGAAGGTCCAGTAACTAAATAACACACACACACACACACACAACAAACTCCTGGTACATTAGTCCAGAGTTGCTACAATTTTGTTGAAAATATCCAGTTTTTAAAAATAAATCATGAGACATTCAAAGAAACAGTGAAGCATGACCTGTACTCAGGGTTTAAAAGAGAGAAGCAAAGAAAAAAGAACTGTCTCTGAGTGCATTAAGGATGTTGGATTTAGCACAAAAGACTTCAAAGTCACTGATATAAATTTGTTCAAAAATTTAAGAGAAATGTTTAATAATGAAAATATAGTATAAGATAGTACTTCATTGAATAGAGAAACTAGAACATTCATACCTTGGTGGTGATGATATAAAATGATAGGATCACTTTGCAATCAGTTCAATTTCTTAACATACAACTCAACAATTTTACTCCTACAAATCTACCTAAGACCAATGAAAGCTTGTGCCTACACAACACATGAATTTAAATATTCATAACCACTTTATACTTCATGTCTGCATACCAAAAATAATCCAAATGATCATCAGTTAATTGATAAACAAAATAGAGTATGCCTACACAATTTTTACTGTGAATAATTACTATTCACAAAAAAGGAATATATTATAAATATAGGCAACAACATAGGTGAATCTGTAAAACACTGTGATAAATGGAAGAAACAAAGCACAAATTCCCCCTATATTTTGTATTATTTCTATTATATAACATGGCCATGAAAGGCAAATTTGTAGAGACCTGAAACAAATCTGGTTTTCTAGGGTTGCAGGTGGAAGCATGGGTTAACTCTAAAAGGACATCAGCAAACTGTTTGAGGTGATGGAAATGTTGTAAGACCAGATTATGGTTCTGGTCATACAAGTTTTAAACTGTATGAAAAATCATTGCTTTTAATGCTTTCAATGTGTGGATCTTGTATTATGTAAATTATACTTCAGTAAAGGGATTAAAGTAAAATGAGAAGGTTTATGAAGACTTCCAAAGCTCTGTCTGGGAATCAACTTCATCCTCCTAAACCAGAACTCTTCTGAATTCTGCTCCCCTCCTGAGAGATCTTAGGACAGGCAAGAAGTACTGGGAAAAGGAATCTGGTCAACAGTAAGTGACCAGATACAGAAACTACTCCCACAAATAAGGCATTTTCTATCCCAATCTGAGACACCACAACAATATAATAGGATTCCACAACAATATAATAGAACCCCAATACATCCCTTCCTTCCCACTCTGGAGCACCTTGCAACTTGCCTTTATGATACCCATGATGACTCCCTCAGTCAACACTAGCAAGAAACACAAGTGCACCAATGACAGCAGATAAAAGAAGCAGACTGAACTAACACCGTAAAGTCTCTGAAAACAAACTGCTATTGGAACCACAGTGCACAAATTTAGGTCAGAACCTGCATGCTAAATAAAAACAGGTTGGCTGCCTGCTGAATAAAGAAAAATAGCTCTCAGACTGTCCTAACAAAATGTCCAAGATAAACTTCAAAACCACCCATCATTACAAGAATAAGAGAATCACAACTTGAATGAGAAAAGATGATCAACTGATGCCAGCACCAAAATAAATCTGATGTTGGAACTATTTGACAAGGATTTCAAAGCACTCATCATAAAGATGGTTCTGCAATCAATTATATATTCTTTTGACAGAAATGAACAAATACGAAAGAGCAAAAATGTAAGTCACAAAAAGGAAGCAAATGTAATTATAGAATTGAAAAATACAATGATTAAAATAAATAACTTGCTGAATGGGCATAACAGTGGAGTGGAGATTACAGAGGACATAAACTTGAAGATAGAATAATCTCTAATAATAAAAGAGGCCACTCATTTTGAACAACAGGGAAAATTAGCTGAAAATAAAGAGGCTAAGGGGCCTATGAGTTAATAAGAAAATATTTTAACATTTGTGTAATCACAGTGTTCAGAAAGGATAAGAGAAAGAGAGTGGGACTGAAAGAGTATTTGAAGAAACAATGGCTGAAAATTTCTAATTTGGTAAAAGATACAAACCTATACATCCAAGAAGTTGCATGAACCTTAAACAGAATAAGCCAAAGAAAGACCTTTTAAAATACATCATAATTATATTAAAAAAAAAAAGACGCTGGCCATGGTGCCATACACCTGTAATTACAGCTACTCTGGACATTAAAAACAGGAGGACTGCAAGTTCAAGAGCAGCCCAGGGCAACTTAATGAGATGCTGTTATAGTGTGGTTGGTCCTGTGTCCCCGCAAAACCTCATATAATTGTGGTGTGGACAGGGCTGAGGCTGGCATTCATGATTGGTTTGTTGTCTGGCACTGGGACTGGTGATATGAGTGCTTCACCCACCCAGGGGTGGAGCCGACATACAGTATAAGAAAGCTGGACCTTCCTCTTGCTCCCTCTCTCTTGCCGGGTTTGTGCACTTCTGTTGTTTGGTGGCACCATGAATGGCTGCCCCACCATGCCACACCACCGTGGAGTCAACTAAGTATGGACTGAAATCCCTGAGAAACTGTAAGAAACCTTTTCTTCCCTAATTTTGGGCATCAGGTATTCTGTCTCAGCAATGAGTGAAAAGTAACTAAGACAGAATTTGATACCAGAGGAGTGGGGTTGTTGCTGTGACTATTCCTGACCATGTGGTTCAAGAGCCTTTGGAAATGGATTGCGGGAAGAGTTTGGAAAGATTTGGAGATGCCACCTGAATGTATAGAGCTGAAACAGCTTAGGCTATTCTGTATGGGAGATTCTGGTCAGAGCCCAGGAGACTAGAAAGCTGATAGAAAGCCTGCCAGTAAAGACCAGGCTCTGGAGTTTTCTGCTGGCAAGAAGGACTACATTGGTTGTTGGACTCCACATGATGTGTGCTATGGCTTGGCAGAAAGTTTGTCTGCGTTCTGCCCATGCCCAGAGATTTTGCCTGAGACTGAGATTAAGGGCAATGGATTGATTAGCTTGGCAAAAGAAACCTCAAGGCAACCTAATGTTGCAACGGTGGCCTGGCTATTGTTGGGGGCTTTTAGCCAGATTTATGTTGGGAATCAAGAGCAAAGCACCCAGCATGGTGATTTAAAATGCTGTGAGTTTGGCCAGGAAGCTGTGGACTGTAAAGACAGAGCTGAGACCTCGATTGCTGAGAAGGAATGGAGAAATAAAAAAGATGGCCTGGGGTCATCCTGGAAAGCACCAGGTCTCCACCCTTTGCAGCCTCAGGCCTTCAAAAATGAAGGAGTTTGCTCAGGGGAGAACGCCACAGAGTGCCATATTTCAGAGTGGCAACACAGGCCACGGAGGTTTCAAAAGCAGCAACTGCACCAGTTTTCAAAATGGTGGCAGCCACACCAGTGTTCAGAATGGCGGCAGCATAGAAAAGCTGTTCCTCACAATCAGGTTCAGAGAGTTCAGCAATTCAGGCACTCGACCCCTACAGCTAAGAGAGGGGAAAGCCTGACTACTGCTCCAGCTGGCAGCAGACCTTGGTGGCATCCATGTGGCACTGGTTTTCGGTGCAAGGAAAATGCACAGATTCTAAGGCTAAGGCAGCTTCTGCCTGGCCTGCAGAGGGCAATGTGTAAAGATGTAAGGGTGAAGCCAAGGAACATGGATCATCCAAGGAAAGCTATGGAAGTGAAAACCCCTGCAAGTGCCACAGGGGTGGAATCACTCAAGCCTTTTGGACCTTGCAACCAGATTTCTTCAGATGCTGAGTGGAGAACTCTAGGACTTAATGTTTGCCCTGCTGGATTTTGGACTTGCTTGGGTTCTAATGTTTTGTATTACCCTGTTTGTACCTTTTGGAATGGTAACGTTTACCTTGTGCCTTTATATGTTGGAAGTGTTTAACTTGTTTTCATTTGTACAGGGGGTTACAGTTAAGAGTTTGCCATAGATCTTGGAGGAGCTTTCGGACTTGGACTTTTCAGCAGTGTTGAAACTGTTAGGACTTTGGCAACTCTTGGAGATGCACTAAATGTCTTTTGTAATAAGGATGTACATGAGTCCTTGGGGGTTCAGGAATGGAATATTATAGTGTGGTCGGTCCTATGTCCCCCCAAAATTTCATATAATTGTGGCCTGGATAGGGCTGAGGCTGGCATTTGTGATTGGTTTGTTGTCTGGCACTACGATTGGTGATGTGAGTATTTCACTCACCCAGGGGTGGAGCTGACATACAGTGTAAGGAAGGCCGGTCTTCCTCTTGCTCCCTCTCTCTTGCTGGCTTCACACACTTTTGTTGTTTGGCCACGCCATGAATGGCTGCCCTGCCACACCATGCCACCTTGGAGCCAAATAAGTTTGGACTGAACCTCCCAAAAAACTGTAAGAAACAAACCTTTCCTTCGCTAATTAGGTACTCTGTCTCAGCAACGAGTGAAAAGTGACTAAGACAGATGCTGACTCAACAAAAGATAAGTAAGTAGAAAGAGCACTCCCTGCGTTCAATCACCAGTAGTGCAAAAGAAAAAGGAAAGAGAAAATATAGTGAAAGCACCCTAAAAGAAATGGCATACTATCCATAGGGAAACAGCAATTCAAAGGCGTATTTCTTATAGGAACAAAAAAGAAGTGACATATTTTTCTAGTGCTGAAAGAGCTCTATCAACAACTAACTATGTATACAGAGAAATTATTCGTTAGGAATGAAAAAAAAATAAAAATTTTTCCTAACACAAGAAAATTAAAAGTATTTGTCATTAGAATTATCATTAAGTATTGACTAAGAGAATTTCTTCCAATAGAAAGGTAATGATAAAATAATGAATTTTAAAGCAATAGAAACAAAGAGAAAAATGGAAAGCAGAAATGTGCATATATACCTTAGACTGTGTATTTCCTTACAAGTTTAATACATAATATTCGACAATTAAAACAAATTTATACTACCATCTAATAATCAATCAAATGATATTTAAAAGTTGGGAAGGTAAAGTGATTTAAGTGGAAATGAAATTTTAAAAAAGTTTATAAAAGGCACCATGTTTCCTCATTTAAAATTGTATTGCAAATCTATAATAATCTAACGAGCATGATATTGACATCAAAAAAGAAACATAATCCAACTGAACAGAATAGAGCCCTGAAATGTACACAAAGATACACAGTCAACTAATTTTTGAAAAGGGCGCCAAAAGCACATGATGGATAAAGAATAGTCCTTTTAGTAAATGATACAGGGAAAACTGTATTTCCACATGTCAAAGAATTAAACTGGAAGAACTGAAAATTATCTTACATCATACACAAAAATCAAGTCAAATAAATGAAAAACCTAAATACAAGACATGATACTATGAAACTCGTAGAAGAGAGCATAGGGGAAAATCTCCTTGACATTGGCCTTGGCAATGACTATTTTAGATATTGTATCATAAACTTAGATTATTAAAGTAAAAAGAAACTATATGAAACTAACAGCAAATGAAATGCTTAAAGTACGAAGGCTATCTATGTACTGGAAAAATATTTGCAAACAATATCCTTGCTAAAGGGTTAATATCCAGAATTTATTTTAAAACACTCACAACTCTGTAGCAGACAAATAACCTGAATTGGATTTAGAAATGGACAAAGAAAAAAACATTTCTCCAAGGATGATATAAAAATGACTGTTGTGGTATGTAGTTAGATGTTCCACAAAAGCCTCATGTGCTCATAGATGGGACATTTGAGAGGTGGCTGAATTATGGTTTTGTGATATTGGATCATGAGTATGTGACACTGGAGTAGTTCCATGAGAGGTTTATCCCTGGGTGTGATGCTGGGAGGGGAAACCTGGTGAGAAGAGCTGGATCACTGTGAGTGTGACCTGGGATAGTATATATCTCTTCTTAGCCTTTGATTTTGGCACTGCTTTACACTGCCATGCTATAAGCAAGCCCGTCACATCTCTCTTCTATACTGTGTTGTTTTGGAACCAGCCTACTGAAACCTCTACAAACTATGAGCTAAAATAAACCTCTACTCCTTTAACTTGTGGGTGTCAGATATTTTGTTCCAGCAACAAGAAATGAACTAAGACAATAAGCAATAGGTGTATGAAAAAAATTGTCAAATCACCACAGGAAGACCCAGAGCCTGGACCCTCCTAAAGTGGCTGCCTAAATTCAGGTGAGCAGTTCAGGAAGGCCCAGAGACCAGCAGGAACATCAGCCACACAGCAAGGCCCCGAGCCAGAGTGCACAGGATGGACAGGCAGGACAAGCAGCATGAAATTATCAGAAGCAATCGTAACAATACAAACCAACAGGTGGTAAATTAGGTAAACCAGCACTGTACTTGGGAACAAAGACACACAGAATAGAAGTAGGGAGGTGGAATTTCCCTCAAAGTTTTTTCTTTTTTCTTATTTTTTTTCTCTTTCTTAAATCCAGCCACAGAAAAATAATCCCATCCCCCAAACTCAGAGGCTAAATTCAGATAATCACAAGCTTACTCCTTCATTCTTTCTCTTCTGCCCTATTGTCAAGTTTCCCGAAGCTTGCATGATCATCCTTTGTCCTCCAGCCTGGCTTCTGTTTCCTTTCAGTTATCTTTGTTTTATTTACTATCTTTCTTAAATTTCCCCACCACAAAGTAAAACCACTCTACTGAGGGGAAATACATTGCATACAACTCCTGATTTATGATCGGTACTGTAATATAATTGTAGATTTTGCTCCTGTGGTTAAAGGCACAAAATTAATTGTTACCACAGTTTGTCAGTTTCTAAACTGTGCTTGATGCTATTATTAATGTTACTTATATTACTTTAGCTAGGATGTCATATCTGTTTTAATCAGTTGTTCTTACTTCTGTAACATACTTAGAATTTCTGGGTTAATAGCCTCAACACAACCCAACACCAAAGGACTGGGGACTGAGCCAAACAGATAACAACATCTCACTCTTGATTGATTGAAAAGGTAAGATCTCGGGACAGACACAAACCAAAAACCTTCTATACACAGAAGACATCCCCAAAAAGCAAACCTTACCTAGAGAGGCCTTGACAGTAGTGATAAAGTTACCTATTACAAAAACTTACAAGGATCAACACACACACACACACACACACAATCCTTTCTAAATAGAAAATGACAAGAAACAGGAGCAAAATGCAACCTCACATCTCCTGCCCACACAGAACAAGTCCAGGAGATAATGAGATGGGGGGAAATAGAAGACACACATCTGCATTTTCTGCAATGATAGCAGCCTAAGTAAAGAAACAAATCCATTAGGGTATAGAGGAAATTATATCAGAAATAATGTCTCAGGTAAAAAGAGAAATCTTAAAATTTACAAAGGAATTATTCAGCAAATCTAGAGTAGAGATAAATTTAAAAAAAGGAAGATGTTTGGAAGACAGAAAATGTGAATAATCAATATAGGAAAGAAACAGAATGCATGAAATTATTCAAAAACAAACTCAGGAAATTAAATATTCCATTAAAACTTGTACAACTGCTGGAATGAAACCTAAGACACACTTTCAAACCTTGAAGAACGGATCACGGCTAGTAATCAAGAAAGGACAAAACTCTTGAAAGTAGTGAATGATCATAGAACAACAATTCAACATCTGCAAACCAATACAAAGAAAAATAATACAAGATTAATTGGTGTCAGTGAAAAAGGAGTCAACACAAATGACATAAAAAAAACTATTTGCAGAAATAATAGTAGAAAATTCCCCAGGCATGGGGAAGGAATGTGACATACACATAAGTGAGGCATATAGAACTCCAATAATCCATAAACAAAATAAATCTACATCTATACATACAATAATCAAGATCACAGAAATTCAGCATAAGAACACAACAATAAAAGCTGCTAGAGAAAAGAAACAGATCACCTATAAAGGAAAGCCCATCAGAATCACAGTATATTTCTAAATACAAACCCTCAAGTCAAGAATATCTTGGAGCAAAGAATTTTAAGCCCTGAAAAAAAAGCTTTCAAACCAGACTGATGTACCCTGCAAAACTATATGTCAAAATTATTGAAAAAATAAGATATTTCCATGACAAAGAGCAATTGAAGAAATTCATGACCACCGAACCAGCAACAAGAAGAGTACTGAAATATTCAAGACAGAGATAAAAATGACCACAATTCCAAGAACAAAAATAGAAATGAACCACTAACCAAGGCAAGCAATTAATCAGAGGAGAGAAGTAGGGAAGCAACAGCAGGAAAACAGCATGACAAAAATAAGCCAATACATATCACATTATAACCATTTTAATACATATTATAATCATTGATGTAAATGGCCTCAATTCACTAATCAAAAACATCATAATGGCAGAATGGATAATGAAACAAAACTCAACAATATGCTGTATACAAGAAACACGTTTAACTTAAAAAAGAAATTCATAGACTGAAAGTCAAAGGATGGAAATCAATACTCCATGTTATAGGAACCCAGAAAAAAGCAGGAGTAACTATTCTGCTTACAGACAGTGTGAACTGTACATCAAGAATGATCAAAAGAGATAAAGAAGGTCAGTACATACTTGTCAGGGGAAAACTTAGAGAGGCGGACATAACAATAAAAAATATGTGTGCATCAAACATGGGAATGCCCGACTCCATAAGACAAATATTAATAAACATGAAAAACTAACTGAGTTATAACACAATTTTAATGGGTGATCTTAATACCCTGCTGTCACAAATAGAGAGATGAACCAGACAAAAATCAACAAAGAAATATCATAACTGAATCAAACTTGTGAACAAATGGAATTAGTAGATGTTTATAGAGTATTCCACTGAACAACATCAAAATACACATTCTTCTCAAATTCATGCAGGATGTTCTCTAAAATAGACCATTTACTATCCCACAGAAAATGCTTAAGTAAATGCAAAGGAATTAAAATTGTTCTATGCATATTTTCTGACCATAGTGCAATAAAATTGGAAATTAATGGCAAAAGAAACTGCAAAGACTCCATGAACACATGAGACTTAAATAACTACCTCCTGAACAACCAATGGGTCACAGATGAAATCAAAGAAGAAATTAAACAATATCTACAATTAAAGAAAAATGCAGGTACAACATACTGGAACCATTGGGACAAAATAAAAGCAGTTCTAAGAGGGAAATTTATAGAGGTGACTTCTCACACTGGGAAAACAGAATGAGCCCAAATAAACAACCTAATGTTGCACCTCAAACTTCTAGAAAAAGAAGAGCAAATCAAGCCAGAAGCCCATAGAAGGAAGGAAATTCTAAAGATCAGAGCAGAAATTAGTGCAACTGAGACTAAGAAAACAATACAAAGAATTAACACATTAAAGAGTTGGTTCTATGAAAGAATAAATAAAATTGATGAACACTTAGCTAACCTTATTAAAAAAGGGAAGAAAAGACTCAAATTCAAGCAATGAAGAATGAAAAGGGTAAAATCTCTACAGATCCTGTGGAAATTCAAAAATTCATCAATACCTACTTTGAAAATCTTTACTCTCATAGGATGGAAAACAGAATGATGGAAAGTTTCCCAGATATGTAGGAATTACCAAAGCTGAATCAAGAAGATACAAAAATTCTGAATGACTCAATATAAGTCAGTGCAACTGAAAATGTAATTAAAAACTTTCCAACAAAGAAAAGCCCAGGTCCTGATGGAGGCACTGGTGAATTCTACAAGTTAGCAAAGATTTAATACTTACTCCTCAAACTCCTTAATGAAATTGAAAGGGAAGCAATGCTATCTAATTCATTCTTGGTGGGAAGTTATATCCTGATACCAAAACCAGAGAAACACTCAACCAAAAAAGACAACTGTAGGCCAACCTCCTTACTGAACATAGACACGAAAATCCTTAATAAGATACTCGCAAACAGAATGCAGCAAATCATTAAGAATCCCAGGACCAAGTGGGATTCATCCCAAGTGGGATTCAAGCCAAGTGGGATTCATCCCAGGAATGCAGGGATGGTTAGACGTACACAAATTAATAAATGTAATACACCATATCAAAAGAGCCAAAGACAAAAATCACATGATCATTTCAATAGATGCAGAAAAAGCTTTAGATAAATCCAACACTCATTAATGATAAAAACTCTACAGAAAATCAGAATAAATGGTATTTATCTCAATCTGAGAAAAGCCATATGTGATAAACCAACAGCCAACATCATACTAAATGGACAGACACTGAAAGCATTCATTCTAAAATCAGAAACAAGACAACAATGTCCACTATCACCACTCCTATTCAATATAGTTCTGGAAACACTAGCTAGAGCAATTAGACAAGAGAGAGAAATAAAAAGAATGAAGATAGGAAAGGAAGATGTTAAATTATCGTTATTCATAGATGACATCATACTCTACACAGAAAACCCCAAAAACTCCACGAAAAGACATCTAGATTTAATTGTCAAACTCAGTAGCACAGTTAAATACAAAGTCAACACTCAAAAATCGATAGCATTCCTGTACACAAACAACAAACTCACTGTCAGAGAAGTTATAGAAGCCACACCCTTCACAATAGCATCCAAAAAAATGAAACACATGGGAATCAATCTAACAAAGAAAGTAAAGATCTACATATTGAAAATTACAGCACGCTGAAAAAGGAAATTGAAGTGGATATCTCAAAATGCAAAGATACCCCTTGCTTATGGACAGGAAGAACCAGCATAGTGAAAAATCTTGGCCAGCGAAGACGAGGCAAGAAGCATCACAATCCCTGACTTAAAATTATACTATAAAGCTACTGTGTTATAATCAGCATGATATTTGCAATAAAGCAGACCTGAGGACCAGTGGAACAGATCAGCCAACTTATCTTTGACAAAGGGGCCAAACAAGTTCATTGGAAGAAAGATAGCCTCTTTAATAAATGGTACTGGAAAACCTGGCTCTCTACATGCTGAAGACTAAAACTAGACCCATGTCTATCACCATGTATTAAACTAAAGTAAAAATAGATGAAGGATCCAAATATTAAAACAAAAACACTAAATCTACCGGAATAGAAAGTAGGTGGAAATCTTGAAGACATAAGTGGTGGCAAAGAGTTGATGAACAAAGCCCAGACCACATGAGAAACACTTCAAAGAATCAACAACTGTGATTTCATCTTACTAAAAAACTTTTGCACAGCCAAAGAAATCACCAAAAACGTGAAAAAACAACCTAAAGAGTGGGAAAAAATTTTAGCCAAGTGTCCCTCAGACAATGGACTTCTGTCTAGAACATATAAAGAACTAAAAAAACCCAGAAGCCCCAGATTCAACCACCCACTCCAAAAATGGGCATCTGAGACGAATGCACACTTCTTAGGTGAAAAAATACAAATGACAAACAAATGTATGAAAACATTTTCAACATCACTGGTCATTTGAGAAATGCAAATTAAAACAACACTGATATCCCATCTCACCCCAGAAAGAATGGCTACCATCATGAAGTCAACCAAGAGAAAAGGCTGGTGGAGCTGTGGGGATAAAGGAACCCTTCTCCACTGTTGGTGGGAGTGTAGACAGGTGCAATCACTGTGGAAATCAGTATGGGGATTCCTCAAAACACTAGAAGTAGAAATCCTATTTGACCCAGCTATTCCCCTTCTGGGTATCTTTCCAGAAGAATTAAAAACATCATAACACAACAATATATGTGCACCCATGTTTATAGCAGCACTATTTGTAATAGCTAAATTTTAACAACAAAAAATGCCCATCAACTGATGAATGGATAAAAAAGATGTGGTCTATTTATACAATGGAGTATTGCTCCACCATAAAGAAGGATAAACTGGAGACTTTTATAAGTAAGTGGATGCAACTTGAGACCATACTCATAAATGTAATAAATCAAACTCACATGTATAAACATTGCACTGTCTCCCTTCTGTGAGAAATTGACAGAGTAAGTAAGGTCAAAAGTATACAATAGATATTGTGAAACGGCAAGAAATTGTTTAAAAGGAAAAAGGAACTAGGATGAGTGAAAGGAGAAAGGACAGTTGGGAAAACGGAAAAAATGCAATTCAGTTATACTATTAGTGTCTCTTAGTTCATTAAAAAGGAAGGTTCATGCTAATATCGATTGGAGAAATTTTTATGGCCATATCAAGTACCCCAAGCAACTACTTTAAAGATAACAACGTGTAACATATTAACTATTGTTTTTATTCGATTATTTTACTATGAAATTTTGTTTTACCTTTTTTCCATTAAAAATTTCTCAGTACTATTGTTTATTGGTGAGTTGCAAATTACCTCTACTCCTTTTAATTGGAATTGTATTATTACAAAGACAAGTGGTAACAATTATTGTTGGGGATGTGAAGAAAATCACAAGCTTATACTGCTAATAGGAATGTACATTTGGTGAAATTATTATGTAAATCAATATGCAAGTTCCTAAAGAAATAAAAAAATAAACCACCATATGACCCAGCATGCAGTGAAAAGTTGAATGGACATATCACCAGTTAAAAAAAATGAAATCATAAAATAATCTTAACCAGGCGTAGTGGCACACGCCTTTAATCCCAGCACTCCGGAGGCTGAGGTAGGTGGAGCGTTGTGAGTTCAAGGCTGGTTTGGGCTACAACGTGAGCAAGAGTGGCCTGAACTGCATAGTGTGATCCTGCCTCAAAAAAAAAAAATAGGGGTGGGAGTTTGGCTCAGTGGTTTAAGCACCTGCTTGGCAGAGGGGTGTTAGTGAGTTCAATCTCCGGTACCGACAAAAAACAAATAAATAAATAAAAATAAATAAAAAACGAAAAACAAATCTTAAGCAAGAAACTTCCACGTTTTGTGGGAGAGTTTTATCAAATATTTAAAGAGCACCAGGTTTATACAATTTCCCCTAGAAAATAGATTAGCATTGAACACTTCTCAGTACATTAAATTAGGCCCATAATACAGGTAGAGCAAAACCAAAGACAATACCAAAAAAGTAAGGGAGCATGGAAGGGTGAGAGGAATAAAAGAAGGAAAAGTACTACATGATCTCACAGGGGAGAGAGGACAAGATAAAGGGATGTAGGAAGGCAAAGAAAGAAAAAGATAGACTGATATTTGTCTTGAATTTACATGACAGAATTCTCAGCAAAACATTAGCAAACTGAATCCATCAAACTATAAAGACAGTTTTACACTATGACCAAATTGATTTTATTCCAGTTTTCAAGGTTTGATCAAACTCTTGAAGAACACCCAATGTAATTCACCATAACAAGTAGCTAAAGGATGATAAATATATGATCAGTTCAACTATTACACAAAAGCACTTGATGAAATCTAATGCTGGTTCATGACAAAAACTCTCTGAAAGTTAGGAATGGAGGGGAATTACATCAACTTTATAAATACGAATCAACAAAACACTCACATTTAAAATCATTCTTAATGGTGAAAAATTGTTTTCCCTAATACGGTATCAGCAAAGATGTTTGCTCATACTACTCTTGTTAAACAGTACTCAACTTTAACCTCTGCATTAAGGCAAGAAAAATAAACATAATGCATATTTAATGGAAAGGAACAAATCTCTACTTGCAGGTGATGTAATTGAGCATATGAAAAATCCAATGAATCTTAAAAAAAACTCCTGCAACTAATAAGTGAATTTAGCAAGGCTGCAATAAAAGAGCAAGAAACAAGTCAATCACATTTCTGTATACTAACAATGAACCTGTGGAAGCAACATCCGAAAATAATGCTACTTATAATCAACCCAAATGAAATTAAATTGTTAGGAATATGTGGAACAAAATATATACTGGATATGTGTGTTTGAAAATAGCAAAATAAGCCGGGCATGGTGGCGCACGCCTTTAATCCCAGCACTCGGGAGGCTGAGGTAGGTGGAGCGTTGTGAGTTCGAGGCCGGCTTGGGCTACAACGCGAGCGCAAGGCCGGCCTGAGCTACATAATGCGACCCTGCCTCAAAAAACCAGGGCCGGGAGTTTGGCTCAGTGCCTTAAGCGCCTGCCCTGGCAGGCGTGAGGTGAGGTTGTGAGTTCAATCCCCGGTGCCGCAAAAAAAAAAAAAAAAAAATAGCAAAATATTGTTGAAAGAAATTTAAAAAGACCTAAATGGAGATGCATGTTGTATTCATGTGCTGAAATACACAGCATAATAAAGATGATAGTTCTCCCCAAATTTGTCTGTGCATTTAATGTAAACTCCAGAAAGTTGACTTTTGTCTATTTTGAACCCATTGGCAAGTATATTCTAAATTTAAATGGAAAAGCACAGGCACTAGGATAGATAACACAATCACAAGAAAGAAGAATGAAGAAGAAAAAGTCAATCTACTTAGTACTATGGCTTACTAGATGGTTACAATAATTAAAGTGTGGTATTTGTAGAAGGATACACACATTGTTCTATTTTTATAGACTACAGAATCTAGCAATAGACCCTTCCAAATACACTGACCTATTTTTGATGAAAGTACAAAATCAATCCAGTCGAAGAACAATGGTCTTCTCAAATGGTGCTGGAACAATTGGATAGCCATAGACTCCCGCCAAAAAAATCCTAAACCTCATACCCTACACAAAACTAGATCAAAATCAATCACAGATTTAAAAGTAAAATATAAAACCATCAAGCATTTAGAAAAATATCATAGGAAACTATCTTCAAGATCTAGAGTTAGGCAAAGATTCTTAGATTTGGCACCAAAATTATGGCCCATAAAAGGATAAATAAAAAATTATAAACCATATCAAAATTTAAAAAAAAACATTTTTTCTTGGAAATCTTGTGTGAAGAGGGGAATAAGTAAAATACATATTGAGAGAAAGTATTTGCAAATTCTGTGTTTGTTTAATGACCAGAGATGTCGAACATTTTTTGTGTATTTATCAACCATTTGTACTTCTTCTAAAAGTGTCTGTTCATTTCAATTGCTCATTTTTTGATTGGGTCTTTTATTTTGATGGATCCATTTTTTTTTAGTTCTTTGTATCTTCTAAACATCAGACCTCTGTCCAAAGAATAGCTGCCAATTATTTTTCTCGTTCTATAGACTGTCTCTTTACTCTATTGTTTCCATTGCTCTGCAGAGTATTTTGATATAATCCCATTTATTGATTCTTAATATTATTTCTTGTGCAACTCGGGTTCTGTTCAGTGCCACCAGTCATAATGGTAGAATCTCGGAAGAGATGTATATGTCCATCGATAGATGAATGCATAAAGAAAATGTGGTTATTTCCATACGATGGAGTGCTACTCTGCCATAGAGAATGATTAACTTAAAGCATTTGTGGGGAAATAGATGCACTTTGAGACCATAATGTAAGTGAAATAAATCATACACATAAGCTTAAATATCACATGATTTCTCTTATATGAGAAACCAAAAATACAAATAAAGGGTAAAATAAAAGGTAGATAATAGGAAATAGGGAGACAGAACTCTTGGAAAAGGGAAAGAGACCAAGAGAATCAGGGATGTGAGAGGAAGAGAAAGAAAAAACATTTAGATGTGTTACATACATGTCCTGACTCCTCATAAGGAATGCAATCATTATGTACTGCAACATGTACTAACAAAAATAAACAATGGAAGAAAAAGAAATAAATTGGAAGATGGCCGCCCAGAAGACACCGTGACACGGAGGCTTCCTGAATATACCATCAAAATGCTGGAATATAAACTAATATAATAACAGAGAAGGAAAAAAGAGGGAGATGAGTCCTCTGGACCCAAGAAGAATCTAAAACGAGAACTGCAGCCCACGGAAAGAGTAAAAGAATGAAATAAACAAAGGCGGAGACCAGAAGCACCTCTGTGCGGAGCGGAATCCAAACAGCGCTGCAACCCGCGCCGAGCCGAGAAGGTACGATCCTGGTGCTCTTGATACGCGTGGAGTTGCCGGGAGAATTGCGGCGGTGTGGCGCGACAATAGAGCCGACGGTCGACCGTGGAGCAAGGTGGTCGCGAGCCGGTGAGTGAGTGAACCCGGTGGCCCCCAGCCCCCTACCCCTGAGGGAGAGCGAGGGACAGCCATCTTGAGACCGGAGCTGCACCTAATTAGGCACGGTTCCTGGAAGGCTGTGGCAGAAAGGCGCGGGTGCCCTGGGGGTGATAGAGGAGGGTTGGGCGGACGGCCCTGTACAGTTAACCAGACAGCGGCCCCATCCTCTCGCGCGCACCGCAGTAGACATTCGCGGAGCAGAAACAGGCTTGGGAGAGGCAGTGGACCAACAGGGCCTCATTGGCGAGCCCAGGAAAATGCCAAGACAGAAAGGCAGAGGGCGCTCTCCGGACTCTGATACAAGCAGAACCGATCCCGGGGACGCTAATGCTGACATGGTCGGGAGTCCAAAAATTAAACTCTCAGAGGAGTTGACAACAGAAGTGGGGAGACAACTCCATGAAGCTATGAAAGAAATTAAAGCAGCACTGTTAACTCAACTGAGAATTGAAATGAAACTCATAATC
>RJWM01006128.1:0-86594 GCA_004363535.1 Dasyprocta punctata | reverse complement strand
TGGTCAGATTCAGTACACCACTTATTTTAGAAAAGCATGATATGCTGTAATAAGGAAGAATTATAAAGAATGGGGTTCTTAGCCAGGCATTTCTACTTCCTTTTTGTTAATTTGGGATACATTACCTAATCTCTTTATGAAAATATACTGAAAAAAGATGTTTGTCAGATTTAGAAAACAAAAACAAAAACAAAAAACCCACACAAAAACACACACAAAAAACCAAAAACCATTTGGTTAAATTTGAATTTTAGGTACAAAAGTGTTTTTAGCATAAATATGCATGAGACATCCCCATACCAAAAATTATTTATTGTTCACCTGAATTCAAGTTTAGCTGGGCATTTCATGCTATTTCTGACAATTAGACTTGGAAGAGTTTTAACTCTGGGTTCAGACTGGGAAGCTGACCTTCGCTTCATGCAGACTTTCAGGAAACACTGGAGTGTGCTGGGATCGGTTTTTCAGGTTCCTTGCCCTTGATGGGCAGGGCAGGTCTGAGAACCATGAAGAGTGAAACAGGAGATGCAGGGCTGGGGAGAGAAGGTTCAAGGAGGTCTTCAAACAGTTGAGTGGCCAGTAGAAGCAAAATTAATGCAAAAACTCCGCAAATAAGTGTTAACTGATTTTGAAAGCATTGAACGTGGATTTATAATCACAGTGGAAAGAGGCACTTTTTTTTTTCTACTTTGCTGCATTTTAAGAATGCTACATAGCATTGTAGGACAAATGATTGACATTTATAAGACCTTACCTTTAAATAGTATTTGGGGTCAGGATCAGTGAGAGTCCTTGGGATTTTCTAGTTGGTAAGTGATCACTTCCTGGCAAGACATGTGACTGCCTAAAGTGTTTGAGAGAGTTGCCCAGAAAGCACTGATATCATCAAGAAGTTAAGGAATTCTCAATGGTTAAAGTTCCTTTTTTTCGTCTGCTAGTAATCTGCTAGATCATATTTATTAACAGTGTAAATCCTACAGTAATTAAGATAAATTGCAGTCTATATGTGAAAGATGGAACCCAGCCACTATGGACAAAAGACCATAAAGTGAATAAAGACAGTATTTTCTTTCAGATTTCTCAACTGTCCCTCTTTAATGTTGGCCATGATGTGTGCCTTGACATCTTTTTGCTTGTTTTTCCTTTGAGAGTCAGTTATCCTGGAAATAAACTATGTTCTCATGGCTCAGTCTCACGTCATGCTTCAGGTCATGAACTTTATAAAGAACTTTTGAATGTCAACTCTACGAAATCCAGTCATATAAACTTGGGCTTGTTACTTAAGCACTTGAAATCCAGGCAGTTAAATAGTAGTGGCATCTCCTTCGTGATGTTCTTGAAAGAATGAAAATGAGATAATGCATGTAAAGTACTTAGGGCCATGCCTTATCAATGTGAAGTGGTCAAAAATGTTAATTGTTAGTTGGGAGAAAGGGATAACATAATACTCTTAGGGATACTTGAGGGATTAGCTGAGATGCTTGTGAAACATTTAGGTCACTACCTGACACATAGTCAACACTCAATAAATGTTTGTAATTGACATGATTGTTTTGTTATTATGCGTTATTTATAAAATTCAAATAATGCAATTAACTTAACAGTTATAAAGAGTAATAGAGGTAATGTGTGGGAAGCGTTAAACACTGTGCCTGATGCAGAATAAGAACTAAGTAAATGGCAAACTCCTAAAGGGCCAGAACTATGTTTATACCATTTCAGCCCTAGCACTCTGAACCCATCTTGGCACACAGCAGGTATCCAATAAATATTTTATAAACAAATGAATAACCAGGTTATCAACTAAATTCTATTCTATCACAAGTGAAAAAGACATCTTGGCAAAAAGTCTCTGTCTCCTTTAGAATCCAGCGATGCCTAAAAAATGGAGAATAAAATAAACCCAAGAAGACAGGATGTTCCCAAACTGTGAGGTCATCATCATAATCCCCTACATTAGAAAGGTCTTTATGGTTCACGAAGATCTTTCACATCCATTATGTCATTCAACATAAAAAAATAAAGAAACAGGCAAGAAACGTCCTTGGGGTCAGCCTGGACACAGAGCTCAATCTCTTACAAATGATTTAAAACCCACTCTGTCTGGCTACAGATATTGCTTATAGGAAACTTCAGGCACAGAAATGCTACCCAGCTTGATTTAGCTTAAAGAAACCTTTTGTGACCTTATAAACAAACATGGCCCAGTGGGAAACCCAAGTGGAATTTCAGAATTTTGAAGATGAGCTGAGAGAATTTGCTCAGAAATGGGACATATTAAAACAATCTCTACCAAAGGGGCGAAAACAATAAAGAGATTGACTCAGAAGAGAACAAAGAGGCCAGGGCCACTTATTGTGAGCGCCTGACTCATTATAACTGTTGACTGCGTGGCAATAATGTTTGGGAACATTGCGATCTTGAGAGCAGGCTTATAATGATGTTCATCTGTTCGTATGGACGGAAGGCCTGACCTAAATGCTGACTGCTCACAGAAGGAGCTTTTTATCCTTAAAGCACACCAGCAGAATGGGACTGTGCAAGGGTGATCACAAGACATTGCCATGAATATAAATATCAACTTTTAAATGCCCATCCTCTGATATAACGCTTGTTTTTCACGCATGTGTTGGATGGATGTGTTTTGACCGATTGTTGTAAGTGAGAGGACTAGGCCGGTTGATTAACTAAGGGAAGTAGTGAAAGATCAGACAAGAGCTGACATGGTCAAGATCCCAACCAGAAACACATGGCTGAAATGGAGGTTTGGATGGTTCAAGGGGAAGGACTTTATCGATCAAAGTATGGGCAGGGCGATGAAAATGGACAGGGCGTGGTGAGTAAGGTCTCCAGAGACTAGCAGTCACAGGGACTTTGTTAACCCCTAGGGTACACATAGCCCCGTGGGAAGACAGGGGGAAACACCTGGGAGAAGCTGGGATCACGGAGAACCCGGGTGCTGTGGGAGACACACGAAGCAGGGGGGACCTGCTCCTGCCTTTCTCTCCCCCCACCCTCTGGTCTCCCACAGGTACCTCTCAGGGGTCAAACCCAGCTAGAGTCTAGCAGGCAAGGAGACAGAACAGGGCAGGAAAATGCAGAGCATGAGTCTGGGGGATGGCAGATTACAGAAGAATCAGCAAAAAAGACTGTGTGATTTATTCGTTGACTTCCTTCCTGAAGAGCCCTGCTATTGATCTCACATCCCTTCACCCTGAGCATGTGGTTCTCACCGTGTGCCTGCCTTCTCTCTCTCTGCCTCTCTCTGTCTCTCCCTTCTTCCCTTTCTCCTCTCCCTCCCTCCTTCCTCTCCCTCTTCAGCTTGTCTGAAGCTCCTTGAGGGCAGGAATAATACCTTATGTGTATTTGGGTGCTCAGCTTCGCACCTGAGGGATCTTCAGAAATATCTATTAAACGATGGAATGATGGGACATCCATTTATTAGGGTTCATGAAAAGGCTAAGCAGGACCTGATAAACTTTTTCTCCAAAAGATAAGTCTTTGACAGAATACTTTCTTATAATACTTAAGTCTTTGTAATCCATAGCATGCTTGTCACAGCCACTCAACTTTGCCTTGTCACAATGACCCAAACATCTCTAAAGAATATGTAAATAGATGAGCATGGTGGTGGGTCATGGACTTGTTGCAAAAACAGATATGGGCCTCAGGTCTCAGTTTGTGGACCTTTGCTGAAAAACTCTGAGACTTATCAGATGGTTTGTATGTTGAGGTTAGCAGTCATTTGGTTTTTGGGTGGTAGCAGACAATAGCAGCAATATCCTCTTTCATTATTTTTGGTAAAAGCCTCCTTCCCCTTCATTTCTGCTCTGATGTCCTGTAAGTTGAAGCAAATGCCCCAGTGTGGGCTGAGCATACACTAGGGTAAACTTTGGTGGAACACTTTAACACACATGGAATGAGAACATCAATAATTCAATCAAATCTATAAATGATTCAAGCCTGTCCCAGCAGTGTATGCGCATCTGCACAAGGGTACGTGTTGGGTCGTCTGTCCTAAGCAAAAGGTCGATGTGAGAATTAAGTGTGGATCGGGTGGGTGCAGCCCAAAGGAAGGCAGCCAGTCTCTCAATTCAGCCAGCAGATTGCGAGGTGAGCATCCACCCAGGTAATACTTCCAGCAATTCCAGGCGGGAGCAGGATGAGGGGCATCTCATTTGTGGAAATTATCAAAGCCTGCCCGAGCAAGACCACATGGAGGCCATATATGTACTCAGAGATTCCCATCTAGAAAGAACATCCACCACCACTGTTTTGGGCAGAGACCCTAAAGCAGATGGGAACAGGAAGCCTTCATAGACAAGGGGAAGACTTCTGGTCTACCCTGCATGGAGGCTGAAGGGAGGCTAACCAGGAGGGCACCCTGAGACACTGGATTGGGGAACATGTTTGGCTTTCCCTGATTGGTCCAAATTGAAAGTGGAGGAAAAATTAGGGAAGTTGAGCATTTTTGAACAAATCTTGCCTGTTTGGGGCTGATGAGGGTAGAAGTTGTAGGGCAGAGTTTTATTTTCATGTATGGTCTGTTCCTTGTTGGTTTGTATGTTCGTTCTCTCAATCATACAGTCACTACTGGATCTTTCTTGGCTCTGCTACCTCCTGGATGACATTAAGACAGGAAGAACATCTCAGTAGAGGACAACTGCTTTGGTCTGCACCTGGGACGTCAGGCTACTGTGACCTTCCAGGACCCAGTTTTCAACCCATGTAGCTGTGCCAGTGAGGATAGCAAGTGACCTAAATTATCTGTAGCTGGTTGGTTGTTCCTACACTGGCTTGATCAATGGCACCAAAGGAATTCTCTGATTCTGTGTGAAATGCAGCCCTTTTATAGAAATTTCAAATTCTTCTCTTAGTGATACATAAACTCCTTTCAGCTTCTGTTAAGATAGCCTTATGAGGTGGACCCATGCAGGTCATATGTGTGTACTGTGCAGTTACCATTTGCTTCATTGGCATGGACGTTTTCTCCTTACGATTTCCTACCATATGATGTACAGGAGTTCTCCCATGTCTTTTATGGGGTCTAAAAATATGAAATGGAAAATTCCAGGAAGAAAAGATTTATATGCTTTGAACTGTGTCCTGTTCTAAGTAGAGGAGTGAAATCTTGCCCCATCCCACTCCACCCGATCTGGGGCATGAGTATCACTTTGCCTAGCATAGTCAGACTGTGTGCACTGCCCATCTGTCTGTCACTTAGTAGCTCCCTTGGTAGGAGATCAGCTGTCACTGAGCTTAGGACTTGTGTCCCAGTGACCTTTATTTTACTTACTAATGGTCCCAAAGTGCAGGTATGTTCTAGGCTTCTTTCCTACCAGACTCCAGATTCTTTTGCATATCTGTTTACTTTCTCTTCTTGCTTTAGTTCTTCCTCCATCCAAGATTTGTTTTTCTTTCCTTAACATCTGGCTGGATTGCACAATTCACCATAAATTTGCTAAATTACTGGATGCCTTTCTCCCCTTCTGAAATAAAATATAGAACCCTTTGAATTTCATTTCTGATCACTACTCGTCTCTCAGCAGAAACTAACTTCTGTGCTAGAAGCAGACAAGCCCTGCAGGCAGTTCATTTTTGTGTGTGCATCTGCTCACTTGAGTAAAGAGATGGAATTCTTTTCCATAGACTTGTAGACCCCCGGAGCAGGAAGCGATTTCTGAGGTCAGGAAGGCTCATATTCTTCAAATGTGGTACGTGGTCTACTGGGAGTGTGCAACATGATGTTAGATAAGCATTTTAAGTAATTTTAGCTGTTATGTACTTACTTCAGTGTTAGTAGAAAAGAAGTAACTGGACCATTAAACCACATGTGTTCATAAATATTGTCTAAGATGAGGCTGCAGTAGATGGTGCTTTGGGAACCTGTTATATTTAGTCTATATGAATTACAGGCATTGTCAGGAAATATCTGGATATGACACAGATCATGAAAGATTTTGGAAAGACCGATCTGCTCCAGTGCTACACATGACATCCTGAGAGGAGAAGAGAAGAGAAGAGATCTATACAAGGCATCAGCTCTACGGAAGTAGGACTGGGATTAGCTGGAGAACTTTGTTCTAAGTTCTGAGGGACAATGTTCTTCAGTTCATTTTCAAAAATCCCTTTCTTTAATCCATTTTCTGTTGCTATAACTGAACCTCGGAGGCTAGGTACATCAAAAAAAAAAATAAAAAAACAGGTTTATTTGGCTTATGATTCTGGTCGGTGGGTCCGAACAGCATGAACTTTTGGAGAGACACTCAAACCACAGCCAAATGCTAGCACCCCTTCTTAGCCCTTGCGAGCTCAAGAATGGATACCGTAATCAAGTCCTCCGAAGGCCCCTGGGGGCTGAATTTTCAAAAGCACAAGAAGCCGGACAGAAGCCTATTCGAACCAAGGGTGAATTACCTGGAAGAGAACAGGAACCCCACTTGCAAAGACACTGGATCTTGAACAACGGGAACTTCACGGGGTAACAAGGTAAATGAATGCATAGCTCTATTCACCAAAGCCCAGGCCCACAAGCTGCTTGTTGCTCCCCATAATGGGAGCTTTGGAATGCAGTTAATGGGTTAGTATAGTTTTTATTGTAAAAGCAAACTAAATTAAACTGATAGTTTTAATTAAATTTGAATTGGCTGTGATTTTACTCAGTTTTAAAGGCCACTTGAGACCCTAGTGTTGCACTTAAAATCTAGTGTTGTAATTAGTGACATCTACATTTATTATAATGGTTACTGCACTTTATTGAATTTATCCAGGAGTAAACCAAAGCTCAGCATCTAAGGAGCTCGTATTCCAGCGTGGGTTGGCTTTGAAAGCCTGTTTTATCTTTGTTAGGATGTCAGGTGACATGCTGATCTCAGAAAGAGAGGTTCATGCTTCAGCCAGTCAGCCACAGACCAAGACCTTAGGTAACCTCAAGTCAGACTCATCTTGAACATTGTAATTATGCTTTTGTTGCATCCATTCTCTGGAAAATACAAAGTCTGTGCATGTTAAGCATCCTTCCATTTCTCAGTACTTCTGGAGTTCAAGGTCCATGTTGTAGACTGTATTTTTGTCTTCTCTAAATTCACATAGCAGCCCTAGCCCCTAGTAGAAGGAAGTGCAGGCAGGGACTTCGGGAGATGAGCTCATGAGCGGGGGAGCCCCCATGATGAGATTAGGGTACTTACAAGAAGACAAAGAGACTAGAGCTAGTCTGCTGTCTGGCATGTGAGCGTCCTGCCCAAAGATGTCCATCGGTAAGGTGGGCAGAGGGCCCAGGAGCTCGATCGGCCTGTTCGTGTGCTTCTTCTCAACCCTCAGAACAGTGAGAGTTCAGTTTTTGTTGCTGAAGCTACCCAGTCGTCCTGATAGCTTCCATAACCCGCAAGTTCAAATCTGCACTCTCAAGCAACAACTACTATGATCTGGAAATCAGAAGAGCTGAGTGGCAGCTCTAGCAAGTGTGGGAGGGGAGGGGGCTGCAGGTTTCCGGAGGGAGGCAGTGCTGGTGGATCAGCACTGTCAGCCCTGGTCCTCAAATCAGCTCCAAAACAGTGGCTCGCATTACTTTGGTGTGGGAAGCATCCCCTGAGAGAGGCTTGTTAAAAACAACCTCCAGGGCCTCTTCTTTAGGAATTTCGTTGTAGTAAGTGAAAGGTAAGAAAAAGACAAATTAACTGGTTGCTTCCTTCTCTGTTCTCACTTGCAACACAGAGCACTCCGACACCACCTGTCAGAAGTGGGCCTTTTCCTAACATCCATTGAGTTCTCTGGCAGACACACACTGGATGTCCCATGGTTCATGTTGGTTCTGACGCTGTCTACCTTGAGTTAGTGTCAGAGCCCACAGGCTTAGGACTCAGTTTTGTAAGACCATTCTCATTTCCAGGGCTTCTGCAACTTCTGACTGACAGGGTTTGAGTTGGGGGTTCCCAGGCCTCCCTTCTCAGATTCCATCATTTACTAGAGTGGCTCACAGAACCCAGGACAGCAATTGACTTATATTTACTGATTTATTATATAGGCTACAGGGGAAGAGCCAGATGAAGGGAGATGCATAGCGTGAGGGTTGTGGGAAGGGGTTCACTTCCCTCCTTCACCGCTCTGTTTTCTGGAATCTTTCTGAACTTCATAGCTTTGGGGTTTTGTGCAGGCTTCCTACATAAGTATGACTGATTATGAACTCAGTCTCCAGCCTCCCTCCTCTCCCAGGAGGGTGAAGGGCGAGGCTGTCCCACGCTCGTTAATCCTAAGTGGGCCTTTCTGGGGACCAGCCCCTGCACAGGAGCCCTGTAAGAGCCACCTCATTAGAATAAAAGTGCTCCTATCGCCAGGGATTTAGGAAGTCTGTGTCAGGAAATAGGACAAAGACCGAACATGAGAACCAAAGATTCTCTTAGCAAGCACACTGCTCAGAAAGTTACAAGGGTTTGAGCTCTGTATCAAGAACCAGGGGTGGAGACCAAATACATATTTCTTCTTATGTTCCAATACTGCAGTAAGTACATGGGCAAAACTTTGGTCGAGACATTTTATTTTTATTTTTTGTCTTTTTTTGAGACAGGGTCTCATTATGCAGTTCAGGCTGGCCTTGAGCTTTCTTTGTAGTCCAGGCTGGTCTCGAACCTGCAATGATCCTCTTGCCCCAGGCTTCCAAATGTTGGAATTGCACGTCCTGCTGGTTGAGACATTTTAATCTAAAGCATTAATTTTAATCTAATGAACTCCTCAAAAAGATCCACTGATACACAGAAGTAAGAACATCTTCTCAGAGGATTGCTGTGTTCTGCTCTCTGAGAAGAGGTCCACATGGGGACAGTCTCTTAAAAATTGTTTGATGAG
Source organism: Dasyprocta punctata (assembly GCA_004363535.1). Taxonomy (NCBI): domain Eukaryota; kingdom Metazoa; phylum Chordata; class Mammalia; order Rodentia; family Dasyproctidae; genus Dasyprocta; species Dasyprocta punctata. The sequence goes on along the minus strand of RJWM01006128.1, from coordinate 77,753 downwards.
TGAGATTAAAGTAGGCTTATACTTTTAATTAAAAATTAATACCTATATAAAATACAGGAATATGTAACATAGAAATGAATTACCTTACGTCCATTCAGTTCGCTTCACCAGCAGCAAGTGGTCCTCTGTCTGGCGTGCTTTGTTTATAGCTCTTTGCTGTCATAACAATATCGCTGTAAGCAGGTGCTGCTCTGCTCAGTTTTCCCTGCTTGGAACTTTGTTCTAAATTCTGAAGATTTTCTCTACTCTGTCTTTTTATGTGTATAGATTATTCCTTTTATGTAACATCATGTTATTGTTTTATGACTATAAATATCTTTGCCAATATCTTTAAAAATGATGCTGAAGGTTGTTTATTGTTGGTACCACCTGTGTTACCATTTTTCTTGCTGTTTTAGTTGATCTTTCTCTGGCAAGATACAGGCACTTCCCGAATGAGTCCAGTGATCCTCATTTTCCCGTATGTAGGAATGAGGCAATAGGAGACTGAGTGGAAATTCTTGGACGTGGCAGGGATGGTTGAATGGCACTTTCGCTTTGGGTACAATAGGTGGGAGTTTAGACATTTTGCTTTGGAATCCCTAATACTATCAAGGAAAAGGGACACTGATATCCACATTCACTCTAGCATCCCTGATTTTCTCTATTTGTTCAATTGATTTATAGGAAGACTCTTCATTGGTATTGTTTCTTCTTATGGCTATTTTTATTGGAGGGAAACACCCACCTTTAGAAACATTCTGAACATACAGGAAGCGGAACTGACTATTCTGCTTGCAGAACTTAAGTTAACTGCATTTTCTTCCTTCCTAGTTTCATTTATGTGCAGTGTTTATGAGTGGCAGATCTGACAAGTCTTCTCATTTTAAGGTTGAACAACAAAACTTAAATTTTCCAAGGAGATGATACATGTACTCACAAAGCACTCTGATATTTAAACAAGTTCACTGTAACAAGCAATAAATCCGAGAACACAGACCTGGCTATTTTAGTAAGGACTAAGCCTTGGAATACTTCTGCATTACTCAGATGAATTTTGGGTTTGACTCTGGAGGAATTGTGTTTGTAAAGAACAGTGAACTTTAATCAAATGAAAACAAATCCAAGTCTTTTGCATCTGATTCCATTCAAACTCATGGTTTTGAAATCTACAGAACCAGAGACTACTTAATATCAATCAATCAAACAATCAAACAAACAACAAAGACAATCCCTGAACTCAATGAACATGGATGTGACAGGGAAAAAAACCAGGTGTGGTTTCTCTTTGATCAATTTAAATCCAATTACTCTCACTCTTGTTGTCAATGTGAACTTCTGGAGCATGGAACACAAATTTCAATATTTCACATTTTGTTCGCAAAAGCTATAATAGTCAACAAAATGTTTTAGACCTTGATTGAGTCTTACAGATACATTAAAACACATTCCTAAATTATATAGATAATGATATGAAGGAAACCGTACTGGGACAAAGTTAAAAACTGGAGTTTGGCTAGGGTTAGAGTTTCCATTTGACCCAGCTATCCTGCTTTGGGCATTTCCCAGAAGAACCGAAAACATCATAGCACAGTGATATATGTGCACTCATGTTAATAGCTGTACAATTTGTGATAGCCAAAACTTGAAAATAATCCATGTGCCCATCAGTCAAGGAATGGATAAAAAAAATGTGGTATCTTTATACAATGGAGTACTACTCAGCTATCAAGAAAGATTGCATTGAGGCTTTTATAAGTAAATGGACACAACTTGAGACCATACTCGTAAGTGAAATAAACCAAACTCACATGTGTAAATACTGTATTGTCTCCCTAGTGTAAGAAACTGAGTGAGCATATATGATCCAAAGCTACAATAAATTGTGTAAGAGTAAGGTAAGAAACTACTCAAAAAGGAAAGGAGGGGATAGGGGAAAGGAGGGAAGAAGGAAGGAAAAAGGAAAAAGACATACATTTGTATATATATACATAACATAGCTAAGATGACTATATTAATTGTATTAGTTCTTGGCAAAGAACAGTTAATACTTATATGATTAGATTAGTTTTGCATATCTATATCTGGTAATCTAAGCAACCCCTTTGAAGGTAACAGTATGCAATATTACAATCATTGTTAAATTCCTATCATCTTATTTTGAAAACCTATACTGTTATTGTTTTGGGTTTGTTGTTGTTTGTCTCTTTTGCTTTTTGTTGTTCTTTTCTGTGTCTTTCTTTCCGTTAAATAAATAAATAAATAAATAACAACAACAACAACAACATCAAACTGGGGTTTGACTTCAGCTGTCTATGTAGCTGAGTTCTCATCTGCATTGGCCTGGAGGTGATGTCATTGTTTCATCTTACAGTCTACTGGTCAAAACTAATCAGAAGGTCCCCACATCACTGTAAGAGAGCTTGACAAATAGGGGTGGTGCATAGAATATTTGGTGAGCATTAGCTCTCTTTGCCAGAATTTTCATCCTTATCATCAGTTCTAAAGAGATTGAGTACTTTTGTTTGGGTTTCTAGAACTAGTTATTGTTAGAAGTAGGGAGACAAGCAAAACACAGCACTCATGGAATCAAGAATCTTCTTAGTCTCCATAAGACTCAATATACACCAGTCAGGGTGTTTCCTTGTCACATTTCAGCACAGCCCCACTTTTTTATATGAATAATATTTGATTGCAGACCTCTACTGATTTATGGTGGCAATCACGACACCCTTAGGAAGGAAAGCACCTGCACAACTGTGGTCAGTTTGAGCTTCCTGAGTCAATGTCCTTACTTGTAAGATGGACTGATCATAGCAAAGAAAATCTGAAGTCTGACCCACTTCTGATAACATGTGTGTCCATGAAAAGAAGGGACAAGAAGTCACCAAGAAAGCTGTATGGACAGTGAGGTAGAAGCACATTTTCTGCTCATGAATGTAAGGGGTTTAGGGTCATAAGGATGATATTTTCTAAACCTCAAATTCATACTCATGGTCAATTATGTATAGGTGCAGTGTCAGGGACAAAAAAGAAAGCATATCTCACATGTGACTGGAAAAGGTAAGCTATGTGGCCACCATGTTACATTATTTCGGGGAGTTTCCTGAAGAGAAAGTTCCCACCAGTGCGAGGTGCTACCTCCATTCCCACATCCACAGGTTCAACAGCACCACTCTCTTTCCGTCTCTGTCAAACTCACATTCCTTTCATAGCAGGGCAGTTGCACTGTTGTCTTTGGTTCAGACTTCTTACTTAGAAAATTACTGTTGTAGAGTGGGCCAAGTTAATTTGTAAATAATTCCCACAAGACTGTGGCCTTCTAAGTAAACCCTACAGAGCACTAATGAATTGGGAAAACGCTAGTTCATAGGCTCATTTAGTAACCTTCTGGGATGAAGGAACTCTAGTAGACAGAAGAAGCCACAGAGATAATAGCCTTAATAAGAATTTAGATTTAATCGATTAGGACACTGTCTTAGTCACTTTCCTTGTCACTGGGACACTCACAATTTAAAGGAGGAGGGGTTTATTTGGGCTTATAGTTTCAGAAGTTTCAGTCCATGGTTGGCAGGCTCCAAGGGAGAAACAGCATGGTGGAAGGGCTGCTAACATCATGGTAGCCAAGGAGCAGAGAGAGGAAGGGAGGACCCCAGAAGGGAGATATACCTTTCCAGGCTTTGCCCCCATGGACCTGCCTCTTCCAACCAAGCTCCATCTCCCAGCAGCACACTTAGCTCTGAATCAATGATCTAATTACCTGTCCTGATACATGAGCATTTCTGGGGACGTTCTGGTACTAAACCACAACAGACATTCACAAAAGTTAGGAAAAGTCAGTCACAATTACTCTGTCCTTTTCCTTATTTAGAATGACTGAAAAAATAAAAGTGCTTCTCTCTAATCCCATATGAATATGGAATTGTTTTCAATTGAGCTTCTGCCATTTAAAAATAAGTCAAAAATTATGCACATGATAAAGAAAATGATTCTCAACACGGCTTGCTCAGCGATGACCAAGCAACAAGCAACTTGAGGACATCGTTCTCCTCTTTAAATAATTCTTTTCTCCTCTCTTCCCCTCTTAACTCTAATTTACCCTTCCTTTAATACTCACTTCAAATTCTACTCCTTCCAAATAAGCTGCTTCTGTGGGCCACAACTGACCTCAGATTCACGATGTGTTCTCTTCTGAATCCTAAGTTTACCACGTGGCCTAGATTCTATCATCTCTTTATGAAATAAACTTGAATTATAAATTGGCCTTGGGTTGGAGGCCAACCTGGAAGTACAGTCTGTGGCTAGGGGTTTTAATCTCTACTCCTGTTCCTTTGGTTGCAGAGCAGACTCTGTGTAGAACTCCCTAGGATACCACCAGTGCTCCTGTGCCTTTAGAAACGGTGGCTCTATGCATTGCATTTTATGCAGTGCTGAAATCTGAAGTGCAAAAGTTTTTCAGTGGTGAAAGACAAACATATTTGGGGGAAATTCAAAATTCAGGAGGTCTTTATAGTGCAGGGTATATCAGAGCCTTTAATAGATTTCTGTTACTTTCCAAAAGGAGGAAAGAGTATCAACAACCTTGCATATATTCTATTGACCCAATTTCTATGGGTTTACTTAGGTGTACTGGTCTCCTTGGTTTTCTAGAAACAATGGTGTTACCCTTTTGTGGATGCTCAGTAAGTGACTTCTAGAAACACCTTCCTTTCTGAGATCTTGTTTTTTCTGAGGGTAGGATATCTAGGCATCTCATTCTGTAAGAAGGAGTGGTCTTGACCCAAGAAACCATGCAAAGTGTGCTGTGGTCTTCCAGTTCTTGTCCCTCGTTCGGGATGAGTCAATCATGAACCATGAAGAAATTTATTTTACAAAATGCTGTGTGTTACAACTTTTGTCATCTACCAGAAAAAATCTTTCCCCCCTCAAATCTCAGTCCAAAAGGAGGACTGCTGTTTCTCCTGCTGAACACGTTCGCAGATTTAAAGATGAGTGGTTCTAACTATGGCAATTCATCACAACTACCCCTACTTCTGCTTGTGGCAAGAGTTGTGTGATTTTGGTCTCTGTATTTGGAAGTGCTCAGAAAGCCTGTTCCCTCCTTTCATCCTCAGAATCAGTAGATCTGAGAATCATGACACAGGAGGTGTGTGAGCGTTGGGGCAAACCCAACTTGACCTGGAATACCTGCTGTATTTATCAACTTCACAGGTTTGGGGAAGGAACCTCCATTTCTTCATGTACAAAATTAGAATGTTAGTGCAGTAGCCTCTCATTGGAAGGCCACGACTCCTCTTGTCTTTGTAAACTGAAACCCAGGAGATGATCCAGTGCCAAGTTACCACCTTGAGCCCATCTATGGCTCGTGTGGTTTGAAACTGCTCCTCCTGTAGGGGAGACTTTCTGCACACCACCTTGCCTCCTCCATTCGCTTCACTCCTGCACGTGGACCTTTCTTGGTTGTCTCACTGCCAGCTTTTCTGCACATGTGATACCCAAAAATAATAGAGACATTGTGGTTATTTCAGAATCTCTGCTCATTCAGGACCTGAAATAACATCTTGGATTATTTTATTCAAACAAATTAACATTTCCCAAAGTTGGGCCATATACACCTAGTTCTATTTTTTAAGAGACATTCTGGAATAGCCTTAACTGCAAAAGTGATTGTCTTAGTTACTTTTCACTCATTGCTGAGACAAAATACCTGATGCTCAAAAGTAGGGAAGGAAAGGTTTATTTCTTACAGTTCTTGGGGGTTTCAGTCCATACTTAGTTGGCTTCAAGGCAGCGTGGCATGGCAGAGCAGCCAAACAGCAAGGCGAACCGGCCAGAGAGAGAGAGCTAAGGCATGCCTTCCTCTCGTCCTTACACTGTAAGTCGGCTCCAGCCCTGGGCGAGTGCAACACTCACATCGCCAGTCCAAGCACTAGACAACAAACCAATCACAAATGCCAGACTCAGCCCCATCCAATATTACATGAGGCTTTGTTAGAGGCCATCTGACCAACCACACTATAACAGTGATCATCCTCAATCTATTATTTCCTTAGTCTCTATCCAAAGGGTCACAAACCATTTTCTAACCTGATTCTTTTCGAAAAGTGTTGAGTAATTTAAAATTTTAATTATGGAAAAATTAAAATATATAAAATAGAGATATGAAAGTCTCATATACCCAGGAGCCAGCTTCCACAACTAGCAATTTATGAGCAATATTGCTTCATCCATATCTTTCTTTTCCTCTTCACCATTGGATCATTTTGGGACAAATTCAAGACATTTCATCCTTTCACCTATGACTATTTTAATATGTGTATTTTCAAATGATAAAACATCTTACAAACATAAAACTATGATGCAATGATCATTCCTAAACACATTAAGAAAAATATTTTAAAATATTATGTCAATCACTTTTAATGGGGAAAGAAAGATAAAAATGTGTAGTAGTTGTGGCTCACTATAAAGCCCCTGTGGATTAATAAACTAGTGACATATAGTCCTGAGCGCTTTGTGTTCTTGAACTTCACTTGAGAAGAGTCTATAAAAATTCTACAATCATAAAAGAAGTGAAATCTATGGGATGGCCATTTGGCTAGTGTTTCTGAGCCTTTGGTTGGGGTCATGGTTCACCCCAACCAGCAAAGATCACAGGAATCTGAACATTGACTCATAAACACAATTGCTGGGCTTCCCTCAGCTGCAGCTTTTGATCCTTTCACCAATGCTAGTAATAACAATATCATTGATAGAAGATGATTTCTTTTAGAATCAATAGAGCTTGCTGCAATATAGATTTTGGACCCAACTGGGAAGATCAGTATGTTTATGATATTATAATTCCTCCCAGGAAGTAACAACAAGGACAGAAGAAAATTCTTCCAAATATGTCCTAAGTATGCTACTGGAGGACCAATAAGTATTCCCAAGTGGCAGCATTTCCTATTGAACTGTGCCAGAATGTCTGTTTTTAGAAAAGTGCCAAGTTAATTAGCACCCTATAGGACCTTGTTACAGCTCAGAACGACTACATCTGCTGATAATTTAATCATTATAAATGTGACACAAGGAAATTGAGCTTCACATTCTGTTACATAATGTAAATTGACAGTGAATACCGCTCAATAGTGTGATGTCATTAATAAGGTTGTTTCTTAAACTCATAACAAGTATCAAGTAATTTTCTCAGTAGGCTAAGAAAATAGACACAACAGGTGTGATAGTTTTGAGATGCAAAACACGCTGGGCACATCTGCCCTTCTTTCAGAAGTTGCGGGTTGCTGGTGGAGAATGTTGTATGTTGGGCAAGGTTCTCTGTTAGAGGTCAAGAAGGTTCTAGAGGGACACGCTATATGGTAGGTTGAAGGACTTTATGGTCGCTGCTCTCCATGTTGTCTTTAGCTGTTGACAAACAGTAAGGTAGGGGCTGTGTTGTTCTCAAGGGCAGTTAACCTGGGAAGTGTGCAGACACCTGAGATCTGCCATGCTGCTGTGAGGGAAGGCAGGGATGGGAACGGAAACTGCCAGATTGGACCTCTACAGGCTTTCATGATTGTGTCCTGGGATCTTTTCCAGTCAGAACATTCTGAGAGATTCTAGAATCCAATGCCTCCCTCTCCAGTACTGGAGCGAGCAATCACATACCATTCTGGGACAGCACGGACTCCACTGTGATCACGAGCCCAGGCACCTGATGTGGCTCTGGCAGAGTCAGCCTGCATGTCGCACGTGTCCTGCCACCTGGTGAGGACCTTTCTTTCCTGCTTGTCCCCACTACCTTGTCCTACTCCTCAGTGGTGCTGGGAGGTATTGGCCTCTCGTCACCAATATGACTAGTTATATTTTTCCTTCCAAACATCCCACCGGAGGTAAATGAGAGAGACTTTTCCACCTGCTTCAGGTGGAGTGGAACTGTGCTCACAGTTAAAATGCAACCAAAGCCAACAAACAAAAACAACCAACGACAAAAGCAAAAGGAATAAACTTTCAGCTACTACCGAGGATCACAGCTGTGAAAGGTTTGGGTTGGGTGGAAGAGAAAGGCTGTGTAGTTTTTTGGGGGGGACTCAGTCTTGGCAACTGTAGGGTTTTTAAGACATAACAAAAATGATCAGAAATAGGGAAGATTGGGCTTGGGGAGCAGGGTCTCAACCTACTGTGTTGCCTCTGTAGACTGAAGTCTGGAGCACCTACCCGGCTGGATGGGCGCTCCCAGTGGGGGCCCTGGAGACAAAGCCTCAGAGGAATGTATGCACATCTAGTAGTGGCCTCAAGGAGACAACAGGTAAACCATTCTATGGGCCAATGTGGAGCTGACTTTATCTGATAGCAAGGGACAGAAGCAAGAATGAGTCTCAGGTCAGCAGCCTGAGGAGGTCCCGGGCACTGTGCTCTGGGTACCAGGGGAGCAAATGTGTCCAACCTGACTGGAAGGTGTGAAGAGTAAGCTATTCTGGAAGTCCCACAATGTGTGGTGGCTGGGCCATCAAACTATGGGAAAATGGGCTTCAAACATAGCCTGATTTGTGTTCTAGGATAAGAAATTACCTGGTTTGAAATCTGTATTTTTTTCTTCTTGGTAAAGAAATACATGGTAATTGTAGAAGACTGTATATTTTAGATAATAAAAACAAATAAAATTTAAACAAAACTTACCCAAACATTCAATTATATAGAGATAAATAACATTAACAACTTGATAGAAATTCTTCTTTTTCCTCCCTTCCCTCCCTCTTTATCTCCTCTGATGTGTGTGAAAATACATATAAATATATGCAAACAAATATATATATATATATATATATATATATATATATATATATAGCCAATGCACATTACATTCTATTTTGTATCATAGTTTTTCCTCCTTAGTACTGAAGATCCCATTTTATGTGTCTGTGATGTTATTTCTGGTGGCCGAGTAGCAGTACCCTGTATGAATTACTGAATCTCCTGGCCTAACCATTGACATAGGGCCCTTTATAGCATTTTCTTTTGTCCAGCACAGTAGGGAATTGGGAGGTTACGCTCCCTATGCTGTATCTTCATTCATGAGCTCCTAAGGTCTGCTGATGAAGAAATGAGGAATGCTTCCTGAGCATAGATTCTTAGAATAGAAACAAAACTTGGTTGTGGTTTTGGAAAAGTTTGACCTGGTTTGCTTAGGGATCATTTATAACCACCTTATACCCTGAGTAGTACAGTCTGTAATTCACAATACCTGGGAATTTATTCTGTCAGAAACTCTCCAGTGAACTTATTCATTACCAAGGCAAGACATCTTTCCATGCAGTGACCCAGAATCAGCTTTAGGACATGAACCTACTGGCCTGACTCTACCACCCCTGGCCTGGTGACATAGGCCAGAAGGCTTGTATTAGTTAGCTTTTCATTGCTGGACCAAAATACCTGACACTTGCAACCTCAAGGAGGAGAGATTTACTTTGGTTCACGGTTTCAGAGGCTTCAGTTCATGGACTGTTGGCTCTGAAGCAGAAACATGGCTGAAGGGCATTGTGGAGAAAGACTGCTTAACTCCTGACATTCAAGAAACAGAGATCTGGGAAAAACCCAAGAGGATGGGGCCAGGGACCAGATATAGTCCTCAAGGTCACGCCACATGACCCACCCAGAAGTGTGCTTTACCAGCTCCTAGGCATCTTTCAAGTCAATCAAATTCACAATTTGTTTAGCAGTTATGAGGCTTAATCTTGATGACTCTCAGTGTCTTCATCTGTAAAACAGGCACCATAAAAGAATATGCTTTTGACATGCTAGGAATATTAAGGAGACAAAGCACGTGCAGTGCAGAAACACAGCTCAAAGTCTGCTGTGGCCAGAGTGACATCTAGACGGTACCATAGCACAGGATATGTTTGGTACCTGCACCTGACAGTCCTGTGGCAGTTCAAAGAGCTGCCTGTCCTATGTCCTCATGTCAGTCTACACTCGGTGACCCAGATTACCTTGCTCCATGCAGGACCATGGTTCACATTCCCTCACATTATACTCGGCTCTTTACCTCCCAAACACACTTCCTTCTGCTCCACTGAGTAGTTTATCCCACCTCAGCAAACTCTCCAGGTCTCTGCATTTTCCCAGACAAACCCTGCTTTTGTGATTGGATACAGAGAGTCCCCACCAGGTCCTCTTTCTTGTCCTAGAGCATCCATCCCATTGCAGCCTCAGGGTACATAGGGGATGGACATCTTTGTGCAGATGATGTCTGTTGAAAAGGAACAGATGTGAAACTAGAGCTCTTTCAATATTTGGTATCACTTGCTTCCTGCTTCCATCTGAATAAAAACATTCTGAATGTGGAAAGGACACAGTGTGAACTCCTTGAAGGCAGAGACTTTGTTTTTTCTTGTCTTGTTCGTGGACTGTCTATTAACAGTCCTTGTGCACCCAGCTCTCAGCAGGTGCCAGCTACCCTACCAAGTCTCCTAACTCCCCTGTGACTGTTACAACAGCCCCATGAGGATAGTTACTCTACTCTTCCCACTTTCACGATTGGGAGACCTGAAATTCAGAGGTTATCAAAATATCCAAGCATATCAGTTCAAAACTTGTTGATAGATATAAGAACCAAACAAATAAAGATTAAAATGTTGCCTTTAGTATGGTCAAGTGGATGGGGAAATGTGGTTATAGATTTATGGAGAATGGGACTATTGGCACCTTCTCTTACCCTCCTCTCTCATGAGTTAAGATGCTGGGAGAGGGCAACTGAGGGAAAGTAAGGATTGAAGAGCAGTTTGCTGCCTCTCATTGATCTGGAGGAAAGGGGGTGTTGGAGCCTCAGTGGGGTGGGGTGGGATCCCCAGAGCTTGCTTCCTGTAGATAGATTAGCATTACTCAATCACCAAGCAGAGACCAATGATCCCCCATAATGCAAACTCACTCCTGTGTGGGCAAGAGAAAATGCTGGGGGAGGCTCCTTCCCTGGAGGACCTTCATTGCAGAGACAGTTCCAGGCTGTCCTGACTTCAGGGCATTTATGTCTTTTAACTGCCCCCCCCCCACATCTCAGTGGTTTATCTATTGAACAACTTTGATTTACCATTCAGAACAACACAAGAATGATGTTAGGGAAAGAAAAAATAATCCTAAGTCTTTTAAATGTATCAATCTTTTTAAGAAACTTAAACACACAGTATATTTTGTTTGGCAGAATTCCTGCTCTTGACATTCTGCTTGTGCCAGCCAACCAAGCCACTTTGACAACACACAGGACCGGAACTGTTTGCTCGGAACCATTAAATGACAGAGAAGGTTAACAAATTTCTCAGGTCCCCCCACTCTGACCAGCCGTCTTGTCCAGACTGATGTCTTTTTCTCATTAGAATAGATCAGAGAGAATGGTGTCTCGCATCTAATTAAATTCTCATCTTTGCCCAACTGTTTGAAAGGGCAACTGTCTTAAACCTTTGAACTTTATTTGTAATACAAAACTTCAATTAGATAAAGGACAATAATTAGCAGATCTTTTATCTTTGGATATAATTAAATCTTTAAGAAGGGACATTTTAATCAATGAATTGTAATGACAAGTTCATAAATTAATTAATCCCACCAATGGAGGCTTGGCAGTAATCAATAGATCTTTAAAGCCATCCAGGGTGAGGGGACAGAGCTGTGGGAATACAGTTGCTCGGTTCAGTTTGGTGTAAAGATTCTCATTTATTAGGGATTAGCTGGTTCAAAAGATGATCTATTTATTTAAGAGAAAGTCATTAAAAATATTAACTTTTAATGGGAGAAAAAGCCATCTTGCAAGTTTTTGCTTTCAAAACTTTCTTCTTAGAGCTCTCAACTCAGATCCAAGGGGCCACAGTAGTTTTATATTTTTATCCTCGAGCTGTTTGCCAATTTACTGATTTGATAGCTAGACTGAATTAGAGAGAAACCAAAATTAAAGTTGACTATCATTAGATATTTCAAGATTTTTCTTTTGATATGGATATGTGTAATCTCTGGCCTCCTGGCTGTTATTGTCAATAAAGTTTTATAAAAACTCAGATGAGCACATTGTTTCTGTATTCTGTATCACTATGTCACACTGCGAGGTGGCACTGAACAGTTATTGCAGACACTATGTGACCTATGAAGTCATAAGTATGGATTATTGCACCCTGTTTTTATGGTAAAAGTTTGCTGGCTCCTATTCTAAAGCACTGAATCCTTTTCCCAAACCTTGAGGGATTTGGTAAAATTTAAATCCAGTGTAGAACTACGTTAATTGGTAGATTTTAAGTTAAGTATTTGAAATATTAGGTTGTGTTTCTAACAGCCTAATAATCAGGTTCTTGGATGGCACTTTTGTCCCATGTGTTGGGGAAAAAAAGCAAGGGAAAGGTGATTTGCATGAGGAGTATGGGGAGGAACTATATATGCAAAAGTCCTGTGGCAGAAGGGTATAAGCACCTAGTGGCTTAAAGGTCAGGGTCAGGGGAGACAGGCTGAGTGCAGAAGTCAGAGGTGAGGCAAATCCTTAAGGGCCCTGCATATCATTGTGCTATGGATTAGTTTGCATGAATACAATCAGTTCCTTTCCCTGAATTTCAGACCTTTGAGAACTTCACATTTCTCTAGGCTAACATCTCAAGTCCTTGCCTAGGAGTCAGTGTGGGTGTGCTTGGGGTGATGGGGGAGAGTCTTGGAGGTTGGAGGGGGATAGGAAAGAGGAGGTTGGAGGTGGAGAGTAGCGGCAGAGTTTGCAGGGTCCCTACATTTGCTATCTCCATCTTCACATGGCTTTACAAAGTCTCTGTGTCCTCTCTCCCTCTGTCCTCTCTGTAAGGAGGACAGTCATTGGACTGGGGACCCACCCCAAATCTGGAACGATTTCATCTGTAGACCCTTGATTATACCTGCAAAGAACCTTATTTTAAATAAGATTTCATTCATGGGTAGTGGGACCTAGGAATGGCTATATTTTTTGGGAGACATAAATCATCTGCCATTCAGTGGATAACATGATCTTCTTGTAATGTTAAAACCACTGCTTGCTTTCTTGGGTCGAAATACTGGACAAACGAAGCGTAAGCATGAAACCAGAAGGGCTAGTGGCAAGCTGCAAGCTTCCAGATGCCCAAATGTGGTAGCCCTGTGGCAGTTGAGGGCTGGGGGAGGTGGATGTTGAGGTTTACTTTGGGCTTGTCCATGACCTGGAAGAAAGTGATCAAGGTCAGTCTTCTGTAAAGTTGGGTGACTTTTCTACCCATCTGTGAGAATGGGAACAAAGAGAAGGGCTCAGAAGACTGAGGAGATGATAGTTTAGTGAGGAGTCTGACCCCACCCATGGAAGATACTCCATATATTCTGGACATATTTTGGGGGAGTAAATGCAAACAGAAGATTATTCCCCAAAAGTTCTTTTCTGAGTGTGTGTTTGCTTTGGGCAAGGATGCAGGTCTCCCTTTTTCAAGACTTTAAAAAAAAATAACAATACTCATTTGAATGGGGCTTAGAGTTCCTTGGCAGGGAGATATTGGGCTCTTGGAAATATTACTATTATTTCTGGAGCCAAATTTAGCAAAGACGGCTCTGCCTTTAATTACTGGTTGATGCTGAGTTGTACAGGCAAATGATTACATGCACAATTAGTTGTTCCCACAAGTAGCCAATTATGGGAACGATTATTTAAGAAAATTGTGGCTCCTGCTAAAGGGACTTTACATCGTAGCCTCAAAATACATTTCTGTATAAAATTCCTTTTATTGCATGTATTATTATTTTTTCCTATCTCCTGGGCTGCTGGAGAAATGGCCCTTGTGGTCTCATTTGTGGAGAGAGAGGAATGTTTTGTGTGGAAGCCCAAGCCTTCGGAGTACTGTGAAATTCAGCAAAGGGGGGTTGAGAGCTGGGAGCCCTCCCAGGCCTAGTCTTGCTCCAGAGACCATGGCTTTACCCCATACATGGAAATTAGAAGAAAAGTTGGGAGTCATAATGGTGAATCAGGGAGGCATGTTGAGCCCTAAAGCCAAACTATATGTCACTATTAGCTAACCCTTGCCTGCGTCCGTAAACACGGTTTTCATTGCCTCTCTGTGGCCACACTTTCTTCTTAGGCCACTTATCCCCTGACCCCTCCAGATAGTCAAGCTGTCTTAAGAGCATAAGGTCTTTTACCCAAAAGTGTCATTAACTTTGGTCCTCTCTCTCTCTCTCTCTCTCTTTTTCTTTTTTGGCACTAGGGATCAAACTAATGACCTTGCTCTTACCAGGCAAGCACTTAAGCTGCTGAGCTAAATCCCTGGCCCTCTTTTTCATTTTAGAGAGTAGAAAACTGAGGCCCAGAGAGGCGAAGGACTTATCCAGTGGTCCCAAGTCCAGTTGAACTGTGACTCCAGGTTGCCAGATTCCAAAGCCCCAGGTTTTCCCACAAGGCTGTGCTGTTGGCTGAGAGCCCCAGCCGTGATCAGGACAGCCATCAAACACTGTGATCCTTACCATGGAGGGATGGCCTGGTGTCTTCCTTTGTTTTTGGTCCAGCCTAGGAATCAAGGCTAGGTGGAATCAGGAGGGACTGCAGCGGGTCTTGTTTAGACCTTTTTTTTTTTTCTATCTGAATAGAATTTGGAAAATGTATTTACCTAAGTTCACTCTCTCCCTCTGAACATTTCTCATAACATGATGATCCATCCATGACCAATGCTGACCTCACTTGCTCAGAGAAACTGCAAATTCAAATACCAGTGTAGGGCTGGTCCATATAAATTCTATTTTCTGTCCCTAGATACAAAGTATGTTAACGTGTTGTTATGTTAACTGCTATTTATCAGTGGTCAGTTTTATCGTCTTCACAGTGATGGCCACTATTGTACTTTACTGTGGTATGACGTTATACAACTGGCCCCTGTTGTACAGCACCCTGCACTGGTATTTTTTGATATCAAGGTCTTTGCTAAAAGTGAGATGTATTTTCCTGCTCCTTGAGTTTGAGTTAGGTCATGGGATTTGCTTTGGCTAACATGTTGCTAGGATAGGAGACATGAACATAAATCTGAAAAAAATGCTTAGACATTTGGGCATGCCCTTCATGGTCCGGTGATCCATCAGGAAAGGAACATACCAGGGGTAGTTGCTGGGCATTCAGCTTCAGCATGAGAATGAGATTGTATACATGACTCATCCCCTAAAAATATATAGGTCCAACTTGTACCAGCACTACAGTGTGAAGCCTAGAGCCTGAAATTTAGCCTAATCCAAATGAATTACAGTCAACGTGCATATTCATGAACACAAGAAAACATAATTGCTGTTTTAAGCCACTGACCAGCATTGGGGTGGTTTGTTATACAGCATTATTTGGCTGACTTATACATTTCATACTGCATTTTTATTAATATTGAAGCAGATGATACTAAAAGAGAAAATAGGACAATGAAGATTAATAGCAGAGATGGGGTGTGTATTATTTAAAATTGTATCAGTTATGTTTGCAATTAAGTGTTCAAATGGCCATGGATCTATAATTTACTTGATTCCAAGGCATTCTATAGATTGTTCTCCCCAAATGAATCTAAATCAATATTTTTGAAACACACAAGCAAGCAAACAAACAAAACAAGTAGACAAACAAGCAAACAGCTACATCATGGAATAGCCAGTAAGTGGATGGATCAAAATACTCCAGGCTGCGTGAGGTTGTGTGTAGGCTGTATTCTCCACAGTCACCCCACTCCTTGACCACTTTCTGAACATCAAGAATGAAGGAATAGATGGGTAACTAGAATTTGGAAATGCATTTTCTCATAGTTTGATTTTCATAATCTGTTTGCCAATGTCTCTTTGTACAAGACGAGATTTATGTTGTATGAGGAAAGTAAAAAAAATTCAAGTTACTTTTTAAATTCATATTTTTTTTGCCTTTCCACATGATAGAAATATGCTAGCAACATTTTACGTTTCTCAACTGGCCTTTCTATAAACTCATCTCCGCCGAGACCTGGCAGCAGTTCTGTGTGGCTTTCGAAGACAAACCAGGAGCCCTTTGCTAAGGCAGCTGGAAGTGCCATGTGCACCTGGTGACCACAGACTGCCCTTGCTGGCTGCTCAGGGTCCTGTGGCTCAACATGGAATGATGCAATCTTTCCAGAAAGATGCAAACTTGTGAGGATGCAAATCCAATTTGTTCTCCTGGAGACTGTGGCCCAGGTTCCTCTCCAACAACACCAAACCCTTCTGCTTCCAGAAGTAATGGAATTAAAAGGTGTGGTTTCTTTCTTACTTGTTATGTTATTACTTCTCTGGGCCTTGCGTTGAGCAGTGTTGGGAGTAATAAAAGTATATTTTTGTAAAGTTCTGGGATTGCAGCATGAGCTAAGTTCTAGAGTGAATGTTAGGACAGAACACAGCAAATGATCAATTTGTCTTTGTTGCTTCAGGGAACGAAATACGCAGATTTGAATAAGGATGCATTCTATGAAAGACTCTGATGCTGGTAGCAAACCATTGGCCTCAGAGTTCAGATCCTCACTTTGTCATTTGCTACCCGAGTAACCGGGGCCAACTCACTCAACTCCCATGCAATTCTGTGTCCCAATCTGTGTACTAATGAGGATGATATTATCTACTTTTGCAAAAATGGATTAGATGTAGGGTAAGAAGAGTGCTTTTTTATATTTTCTTTAACAATATCTACTTGTGTTACACTAAAATAAAAAAAAGAAGTAGGAACGATGTGTGGAAAGTCTCTATAAACAAGAAAAGTTTTAAATCATTCGGGAAGAATTCTAAGACATCTTTAAGCCTCAATTTCCTCATCTGAACATGGGTTAATTGTATTTCTACCTCATAGAAGTAAGTCTAAGTAAGATAGTTAATGATATCCAGTGTAGTAAACAGAATGGTGGCCACCTAAAGATGTCTCTACCTCTGTCTTCAGAATTTGTGAATAAACTGGTTATATAACAAAGTGGAATAAAAGTTTCAGATGAAATTAAGGTTGCTAATTAGATGACCCAGAGTCAGGAAGTTTATCCTGGATTATCCAGGTGGGTCTACTGTGATAATAAGAGCATGAGGAAATGGAAGAAAGAATGGGAAAACAGAACCAGGTACTGTAGATTTCAGTGTGAGATGGTCTTGAGTCCTTGTTGGCTTTAAAGATGGTGAAAGGGACCATGAACCACAGAACTGGTGATATCTAGAAGCTTGGAAAGGCAAGACAACAGCTCTTTCTCAGAGCCTCTGCAAGGAGTACTCCTCTGCTAGCATTTGTTTCTAGCCCAGTGAGACACATTTTGGGTTTCTAACCTGCAGAAATTTAATGTCTTATATTCGTGCTGTTTTAAGCTCCTAAATGCATAGTAATTTGTTACAATGGTCATGGGAAACTAATACATCTTGTCAGGACCCAAAGAGAGTTTCTTTATTTTTTATTCAATATAGGCCTTTTCATATTAAAAGAGCCAAATCTAACCTAATTTTACAAAACATTTCTGTTAGCCGTAATGCATCTCTGTGCAGTTGTTTTGAAGGGGAATACATGAGTGACACTGTTTCCGAGAATTTCATCTTGTTTACTCAATAAAAATAATTGAGTTTCCATCATTTCCTCCTCCAAACTCTAGGTAGTTCTTATTTCCTGATAGTTCATACTATAAAGGCAAAGGCTGATACCAACCTTAATTTTCATTCCTTCCTAAATATCCTTTCCCTCCCTGGTGGGAATTTTATAGGACTGTTTCATAACATTTGTTGTTGAAACGTTTGCCAAAATCAGTCTGGCTGAAGGCTTCATGGATATTACCTGGAGCGAAGAGAGGATTCTATGAGGAACACTGCGCCTTCCTGTGCCACCAGCTGGGTAAACTCTAATTATGACTTAGATAACAATTTGTAATCATTGTTCTTGCTTCTTTTGTATGCAGTCACTATTTTGCGATGGATTGCTGTGTGTTTTCTTGTCCGTTGTCTCCCAGCTCTAGTTTTGCCTTCCTAGTTGGAAATGGGAGGACAGATACTAAAGTCTCTGCTTTCAGCGACCAGCACCATCTGTGTTGTTTGGATTACCTAGGAGGTGGGGTCACCCCAGGTTTCCCTGCACCTATGTCTTGATGTGTTGATTTCTGCACATTGTAGTCTTTGCATGGCTGTGAAAGAGAAGTAGTAGAATTTATTTTTGTTTTCTTTCTGGTATATATTATGCTTTTTTGAACCATGGGACTCCATAGTGAGGGAAGAATTTTCTACCCTCCACCCAAAAGAGAAACTTTGACAGTTCCCAAAATCATGGAATATGTATTAGATATATTTTCATTTTTTTATTCCTTTGGCCTTGTAGGGAACAGAAATTTATCAGAGATGCTAGCTCTTGGTTAACTTTCTTTTGCAGGATTTACATTTTTCCTCTTTTCTGCATAAGTACTTTGATGGGGATTTAGGAAAAGCTAGATCAAGATTTTTCCATGAGGATATTTTTCTTAGGAACATTTATCACACTTCTCCCACAAGCCAGGTATGATGCCAAATGCATGATTACATTTGGAATTGGAGATATTATTTACATTTTAAAACTGAAGACAAAAATTAAGAGAATCAAGAAGGGGTTGTCCAGGGTCACAGAACAAATAATATGGCACCATTGGGGGTTCCAGGGATTTTTGGCTCTGAGGTTTTTCCCTTGCTCCAGGAGGTAATATTTTTTTCATGAAATGAATCCACTTAGTCTTTTCTCAGCGATATCAATAAACATGAGCGTTGGGGGTAAAGTACAAGATGACATTTGCAGTTGTTTTGCAGAAACACGAGCTTCATCCATACATGTTGCCGCCTCCCACTAACACATCTACTGACTCACTGAAACAGCTATTTCCTGTGCCGTCCACAGAGCAAAACCCAGTTAAATTCCACTTCTAGATACATCCCTAGCAGAAAAACACCCCTACTCATGCTGAAAGACGTATCCAGGAGCATTTGCAGAAGCACTATTTGTAATAACCAAACCCATAGCAATAACAACCTAAATGTCACCGACAATGAAATGGATAAGTAAGTCATGGTATATTCATGTGATGAAATGCAGCATAGGAATGAGAAGGAACTACTTCTATGCAAAACACCGTGGAGAAATATCATAAACATCGTATTGAGTGCAAGAAGTAGACCCATTGGAAGGATCCATTTAAAACAGTTTCTTAAAAAGAGGCAAAATTAATCTATAGTGATAGAAGTCAGAATAAAAGTTACTTTTGCAGAGATGGAGGTTAATAACTGGGACAGGACACAGAGTGATTTACTGGTTCTATATTTTACATCAGGGGCTTCTATACACGGGTGCTCACTTGGTAAAAATTTACCAGGATGTTCATTATTTGTATACTTTTTTGCATTGATATTAAAGTTCAATAAAAAGTTTACCCAAAGAGAGATACTATCCACTATACTAATTAAAATTTTTACATGATTTTCAGAAACATTGACCTTTATCAAATACCCAGCTTTTCTTGATGTGACTCCTGGCTTAGCTTGCCCAGTGCTCTTCTGTCTTTCTCTCTGGTTGCTACTCCACTTTCTTTTGCTGACTTCCACCTACATTTCTTTTTATTTTAAAAACTTTTATCTCAATTGTCTAAAAAAGTTGCAAACGTATTCCAAAGAATTCCCACATACCCTTCATCCATCTTCCAAGAGTGTTCATATCCCACATAACCTTAGTGTAATTTTCCAAAATCAGCAAGCCAACACTGATAGTATACTTGAAACTGATCTGTGGATCTTCGGATTTCTCTAGTTGGTTGACTCATCCTTTTTCTGGCCCAGTGTCCAGTACAAGGTCCCAATCCAAGATTGTAGGTGGTCATCTCCTCCAACCTGGGACGGTTCCTATCTTCTTTTGTCTCTCATGACTGACAGATATGAGGATATCAGGCTGGATAGTTGGGGTCCTCCGGTTTGGATTTCTCTGAACTTTATTCACAATTAGGCTGAGGTGCTGTACTTTTGGCAAGACAGTCACAGCAGCAAAGCTGGGTCCTTCTCATCCTGTTGTATCGGGAGGCACAAGACGAGGATGCGCCTCACTGCTGTAGGTTGATTCTGATTGTTTGGTAAAAGTGGCACCGGTCAGATTCCTCCACCTTAAACTTACGGTTTCCACTTTTTAATTAATAATTGTCTCAAGGGAGAGATTCTGTGAGGTTATGCAAATATCCTGTTGACATCACACGTCCCCCTACTAATTTCAGCATGTCATTGATTTCCAGCTGGCCGTTAGACCTGAGACCTCCTTAGGGCTCGGTCCCAGCACCTCCTGTCACCCTGTAGCCCTCCCCAGGGAGGCTGCCGCACGTCACAGCTTCAGGTACCACCTGAGGACCTGACTTCTGCAATGGCATCTCCGTTCCCCTTCCTCTTTTAAGGACTCTGTGTGGTGACACCCCAGACCCCTTACCTGACCACAGCACCCTTGTGATCCCTGACCCCAGGTTCTGCTCAACTTGCTCCTTCTCCAGGTTTGCCTATTTCTGATTCATCATGACCCGTACTCAGTTTTGGGTATTAGAAATCTGAGATCTACCACTGACAACTCTTATCCCTTATATTGGGTTAATCACCAATATCTGTTGATTTCCTCTTTTTATTAGTACCCCCCCAATCAAAAACTGGTTACATGAGTCTATCACTATAAACTTCCTAATTCTTTTCATGTCCACAGCTAATGCCCCAGTCCAAACCACAATGATTTCTTCTCTGGACAACTGCTCTATCCTGACAAATGGTCCCTCAGCTCTTAGCATTTCCCCTCTCATGTACTTTTTACATACCGTTCAGTACCGCCCCACTCTTGGCTCTTTCCCATGATAAGGGAATGCATGGAAATCATGGTGACTGTACTTGGAGATAGTGTACAGTCATCGCAAACAGCGGCCAAGTTAAGAGTCCAGGGGACTGAGTAGGGGAGCAATGAATGAATGAATGAATGGTAGAGGAAGAAAGAAAATAATTTCTCCTTCCTGGTGTTAATGGACCCAGTGGCAACTTGCCCAGGGCTGGACTCAAGGATGCAAGTGAGGTACTTGCTTCAGGTGTGGCATTTAAGCAGGCATCAAAACCCTTAAAGTAATATTTTAATGAAGTATTAAAAAAATCAAAGAATGCAAAAAAAATCCATGATGAACAAAACATAACAATTTAAATAAAGGGAGACTATCTAAAAGCATCACTGCCTTACTCTAATCTAGCTCTCCCTTTGCTAATGGAAGAATTTAGCTCATTAATTTGCAATATCTTAGAACAGGAATTCTCAGGAGAGGGGGAGTGACCTCCCCTCTTCCAACTGTTGGTAGTGTCTGGAGGCATTTTGGGGTGTTGCAACCAAGGGGGGCAGGATGTGCTACTGACATCTGATGGGCGGGGCCAGGAGTGCTGCTGAGGTTTGGAAAGGCACAGGGCAGCCCCCAGCTCAGGGAACCATCTGGGTGAAGTTAAGCAAATCTGTCTCAGAGGTACTTACGAATATCACATACTTGTCATCAAAGCTCTGTGTAACTGCAGAGAAGACACCAAGAGCCGTTTTGCAGAGCAGTGAGCAATCACAGCAGCAGGGATGTGCTTTTAGCTTTTTCTGTTGAAATAGAAGTATTGCGTTGTTTCAACTTCTCAGTCTTTGGCCTCTCTACTATTCCACCACTGAGCGAGCTGGGCTAACAGAAGACCAATGTCTGGGAAAGCAGGCCCAGAAGGCCCCTGGAGAGTGACCAAGCCCACTCCCAGGAGGCTGGAACTCCTCCAAAAGCCACTGTCAATTTGTTTCTCAGAAGACAGCACTCACTGCTCAGAGAGGGCAAGGAGGCTGAGCCACAGATGATTCACCAAAGACCTTACATCCGCCTTTGTCGCTTGTTCATTTCACTTCCTGCCCCTCTTGCTGGTTCTTAACACTACTTCCTCCTCTGCTTGCTATTTCACTCTTAGGAGTGCTAACAGTTGCACCCCGTCATTGCTCCCAAGAGGTCCCCCCTTCTATGCCTGTGACCTTATCCCTGCCTATACCTTGTTATTGTTATTGTCATGTGGGCTGTCAGGGTTACATTTCCTTGCTGCTAGGAAGCCCCTCTCCCATGTTACGCTGAGTCCTCCAGTTTACTTCCTTGGTGGACTTGTGTTTCTCTGTGGTCTTGCTTGTGCCTTCCAGCCAGGCTGAGCTCTCCACGTTATTAGTGGGTGACTATGGGTAGGGCTCTAACTCCATCAGTCTTTGGGTTTATCATCTGCTAAACCACGATCATAATTATCTGGACTCCCAGCCTCATGGGTAATTCCAGTCATGGAAAGAGAGAATGTCTGCCAGAGAGTTTTGAACTTGTGAATTCCTGCACAAGGCATAGCACCAGGTTGTCACTTCTGCTCTCAAGAGCCTTTGCCCACAAATGCTTAATGATGTAGGGAGGAGACCCACTCTTCTTAGGCTTGAAGAAAGCAAGTGCCAGTGTCGCTCTGATGTTAGGAAGGAGGTCACCTGATGAAAACTGTATGCGCACACCCTCAGTGCATCTCCTCCAAGGTGAGGAGTGGTACAGCACCACTGCTGGGCCATTCACTAATTCAGTAGGCGTCTATCAGGTTCAGGGATGTGTGGCATTGTGTGTTAGTGAGCTTGGGCTAAGACACAATACCATGGTATTTCTCATTGTTGTGGAGGCTGGGACATCTACGAGCAAAGTCTGGTGAGGCGGGTTTTGGTGAGGGCCCTTTTGCTGGCTTGCACATGACCCCCTCTGATGTATCCTCGCGTGGTGGAGAGAGAAAGAGCTCTGCTCTCTTCCCCTTCTTTTCAGGGCATTAATCTCATCACGGGGCCTCCACCCTCATAGCCTCATGAAAAACTAACTAACTTCCCAAAGCCCCGTCTCCAGACACCATCACATTATGGCTCAGGGTTTCAACATTTGAGTGGAGGGAGCACGACTTAGCGATCGCACACATAGAGACTGGTTATCCCATGGCTGGGGGGACTTGCTGTAATGCCAATCATCATGCTCACCCAGAGAGTCTGACTCTGCACATCTGGAGTGGGGTTGCAGATGCCGTACTTTAATATGTGCCCGTGTGTGTACATTACAGACGGACCACACCG
The DNA here is from genome assembly GCA_004363535.1 of Dasyprocta punctata. NCBI lineage: Eukaryota > Metazoa > Chordata > Mammalia > Rodentia > Dasyproctidae > Dasyprocta > Dasyprocta punctata. Next base: position 54,685 of record RJWM01006128.1, on the reverse strand, counting down.
AGTGACAAATAGTAAAGTGTGCTCCGGCCTCTGAGGGACTCAGCTTGATCATCTGTAAAATGGAGCTAGTAATAGCATTTTACTTCTTGTGGGGTTGCTGGAAGGGTTAACTTTAAATGATCATTTAATTATCTATTATTATTATTGTTTAATGACTTCATTACATATTCATCAGTGCATGGGAAAGTGACTTAAATGCTTTTTGTTTGCCACCTCTTGTTCCTGACCTCTTCAGGGTATTTTCCTCCCTTCGTGTGACCTTGTCCCCTCTATCTTGGTCCTTTGGACACCAGAAGACTTTCTGTGTTGGACCAAGAGCGGGTCCTTCACAATTGCAAGGAGAGAATGCTTAGCCGTTGCCTGGAGCGTCCCTGTGTGGTAGGGAAACTCCGCTTTCTCTCCTTTTTCTCTTCCTTTGCCACAGACGGCACAGGACAGGGCCGGGTTTTGGTTCCTGTGCTGTCATGAAAACCAAAGGTCCGGTTTTCCTGTTTTTTCCAAATGCTCTAAATCTCTTCTTGGCTGAGTTTACTTCGTGTGTGCCTGAGACAATGGCGGGACCGCAGCCCGTCTGCCCTGCAGCCACCAGATGGCGATGTGTCCTTTGCCATGGTCCGGCGGGCTTCGCGGCTCATCCCCCTTTTCAGTGCCCCGGCAGCCTGCTCCTCACACCGGGTCTCTCTGCCCAGGCCAAGAGCTCTCTCAGGTTGTGGTGTCCCATCTTCGGGATGCAAGTGGGGCAGTTCACCTTTCCTGGGGAAACCTAAAACCCTGCGGGCACGGAGAGCGAGTGTAGGACTGGTCTATGGAAAGTGGCTTTCCCTACTTGGGAATGGCCAAGCTGTGGCTTGCTAACAGCTCTGGTCTAATTCCAGAGCACTGTACCCTGGGTGCACAGAAGTAGAACGATCCATGCTGGAGCCTCAGTTGACTTTCAGCTCTCTCTTCCTTAAAAAACCCCCATTAGTGACTTTTTGATAAACATATCCCATTATTAAGTCTCCTTAACACCAATGCAAAACCACATCCCCACCATATTTGAAGTGCAAAGAGAGATGGCTTCGAAAAGAAGCAGACTGTAGAAGCAAAATCCTGATATTTTTTAAGGTGGGAGGATTCAGCCCCAGTCCTCTCTGAGGCAATTTTCCTGTGACTTGTCCAATGGGAAGAGCCCACTAGATCTCTGTGGCTATGCGGTCCTCACGCGTGTGGGGCAGGACCTGGGCTCTTTGACTTTCCACGTCTCACCTGTTACACTCCTTCGGTGCATTCTTGTGTAGGTGTCACTTGGAATTTACCCCCAGCAGGAGGCACAGTAGTTGAGGTAACATCAGGAACCTCCAGGGTGGGTTTCAGTTCTGGCACCCTCATTTATTTCCTTTGTGTCCTGGGTGAGTTATGTCAGCACTCTGACCCCACATTGCCTCATGGATAAAATGGGAATATTACCAAAGTGTACAGGTTGGGTTGCTGTGAAGTGTGAATAAGGTCAAAGAGGTGAGGCAGTTGGAACGATATCTGATCTACTGTGTGGCAAGCGGTTAGATGACTTAGCCTTGTCATGTGATCTCCAGAAGGAAGGAGCTCAAGAGATGGACAGAGAAGGAAGAGATGAGATGTCGCAGTGGTAGCCTCGGACTGGATATCAAGGCAATGGAAACGGGCACCATTTAGGGTAAGGCAGCAATGATGAGTCTCATGAGGGCATCTGGACTCCCCCAGTCTCATCCTAGATACTGCTGGCGAGCCCTCCATGCAGACCCTGCCATGGAAAGATTTTCCTAAGCTGAAGGTGTGTGTGTGTGTGTGTGTGTGTGTGTGTGTGTTGGGGGTTGTGTGCATTGTCTCTTTTTCCCATCCCACGTTCTCCATTCTGGGAACTGGGAATGACTCATCATCCTCTACCATACCCTCCCACATGCTGCTGTCTCTGCCCAGCAGTCTCTCCTCTCTCAGGGAAACCCCATTCCATCTTCAGGGCCCATCTCCAGTGTGACCTTGCTGAGGTCCCTCCTAAGACTTGAAAGTTCATCGCTCTGTTCTTTGTGTGTCCTTAGCTTGCCCTATAAATAAATGCCTCTAGGAGTCACACCCTGGTGCCTGGCTCCCTTCACCACAGTCCTGGCCCTGCTACTCTTAGGGCATGTCAGATTAAATTAGGTTCCATGGTGGTAGGAATAAGAACACCAGTATCATTTTTGTAAAAAAAAAAATTGCACACACATAAACTCATGCTCTTTAATTTTATTTTAGAGATAGTGTAATCCAACAAAACATAACAGAACAAAGTCAGTCAAAACAAAGCAGGAGAACTCGTACAGAACTTCAAAGCAAGATACTAGGAAAATAATAGCTACTATAGTATATCTTGTTATCTTCACAATAGTTGACCATTCCATCAGGTATAGTAAAATCAAACCAAAACCAAAACAGAATAAAACCAATCAAAACAGAATATGAAATAAAGCAAAAAAAAATTAATCAAAATAAAGCAAAACAATGAGAACAATATTGGGCCTCAAAGACAAGATAGAAGGGAATCCCCCATATTTGCTATGTTGCATACTGTCATCCTCCCAAGAGATGCTCAGACTGCCGGCCCCAGGTCTGCAAAATCAACCAAACAATACAAGCATTTAGTTGCTTTATGTACCTTAGTTGCTATCAACTTAGCTGGTCCTCCAAACCAGCAGGTTGCTTACGGGAGTGGGGGCTATGTCCTTGATTCTCAACCGGTGCTCTGGTAGGCGTACAGGAGGCACAGATCTTTCTCTTCCTGTAGTCCGTGCTGCTCAAGCCACTCACCAGGGAGGCAGGCTAGTTGTCTTCTGGTTGGAACCTCCCTGACTCAACATGGCGGGTTCTTGGGAGGCACAGATCATTCTCTTCCCAGATGCTCTTTAATGGCCTTTCTTGCCTAACACTGATCCCCTCACCCACTTTTTGGCATGAGGAGACACCCACTGTCATGTTTTGAATGCTTCCTTCCAGGTGTTTTCTATTGCATGTATTTGCTTGTCTTTAGCATTCTTTCCATACCCCACTAACAATGCTGATTGCAACATGGCCAGTGCTTTGTGTCCATTTCTGCCTTACCCAACGGGCCACGAGCTATTAAAGGGCCTCAACTGCAGATTGTTAATCCTTTTATCTCCACACCCAACATGGAGCCACACACACACAGGGTGTCTTTCTGTAGGTACCTGCCTAGCACACAAGTGTGGCTGAGCGTGTGCACCAGGAGGATGTGAGATGGGAAAGAGGGGGCCATCACAAGAGGAAGGTTTAATTGGTGTGTCGCCTCCTTACACTGGTGGAAATTCCCTGAAGACCTCTCACATCTCCGCAGAAGCTGTGAGCAAGGGCAAGGTTGGAGTGGGCAGCTGAGCAGAACATTGAGTTAAGTGCAGGCACTGATCCTTGAAAGGCCCAGCTCATCCAGGGAGAGAGGGCATCGGGGAGGGAGCAGGATGTGCATGGGTAAAACCTCCCAGCCAGAGGCTGCGTGCTCAGATCCACTTGGTCATTAAGATTCAACAGAGAGAAGCCGAGTCTGTCTTGTAGGTGCCTGTTGAGAATACACTGTACAAGCTCATGTCTGGACGCTACAGCTAGAAGGACTTGTGAATTACGTCTTAAAACCTAGGGGGAAAATGGTGCGAAATGGCCTTTGTTATTAGTCTTGTATTTTATCACCCTGTTTTGGAAGGCTGTTTGCAGACAGGAAAGGCTTTCTCTGAAAGCCTCCCACCGGTGGAGAAAGTGTTCGGTATTTGTAACCTGTCTCCTGCCCTATTAATCATTCTGATTCTCTCATCCTGTGCCGATGTCACGAGCCTTTCTGTTTGAAGACCGTGTCCGTATTTATCTTGTAGTCTTTAATAAATCATTTGCCGGGTGCGTGTGATCTAGGGTTCTTGACGAGAATGAGGCACCACCCTGTCCCCCCGCACTGCATTTCTTTGACAGTGTGTCGAGGTGACTGCTGTCTGACTCCCTCCACGAGACAGAGAGAAATTGGCTATTTCAAAGTTGTTGTTTGGTGGGAAAGGGAAATTTCACTTCGTCTAATGACAGTCCTTATTTTTTCGGAGATTGCACATTAAAACAAACTTTTAAGTTTGTGTTTCAATGGGTGTGTGTACGCGCGTGTGTGTGTGCGCATGTGCACGCTTTGGTCTGTCTCCTGCCCTCCTGTCTTACTAGTTTGCAGTGTGTTCTTTCTATCTAGGGGTCTATGAACCCCCTTAGGCTAAAGACAGTCCACTTCCTGGTTTGTTAATAAAGCTTTATTGGAGCAGAAGCGCAGTCACTTGTTCTGTATCTGTCCTTTCTGTGTCACAACAGCAGCTCTGAGTGGCTGCAGCAGAGATCCTGTGACCAGCAAAGCCTAAACTATTTATGATCCACCTTCTTCAGAAAAAGTTGACTGGCTTCTGTTCTAGACATTTCATGGATGTCATCAGTGCATGGTGGTGTCTATCTCTGCCCCAAGGGTCCTCCAACTGTGTCCTCTACACAATTCTGAGGGCAAAAGCCAGGGACTGTAGCCCCTCTGCCCATGCGAATGTCTGTGTGCTTATGTAGGCATGTGTGCATGCGTGATGTAAGGTGTGTGTCTGGTACAATGGTAAAATCTGAAAGGTGTGCACCCACCATGTGAGCCGTAGCTGTCTGGTGACAGGACTTCATCTCACTTTTCTTATATCAAGTCCTGCAATTCTTCCTGCTAATTTTAGAATAGCAACAACAATGAGCTCCCTCTTCTTGTGGGGCCTAATTGCCCCTGCGTGGTCTGTGAGGGTGAAGTCGTGTTCCCCTAAAGGAACAGAGCAGGGGAGTGCCCTTAGTAGTTGGCAATTTAAGGAGCTGTGATATGTGAGCACAGGATTGTTGGTCCCTGTCACAAAGAGGATGAGCAATTATAGTTTGCTTTTTTTGGCATTAAACCAAAAGAAAACAATGAAATAGGTGTATAACATGTACATATAATGTGACATTAGTTTTTCTCCATCTGTTCACCCTTTTTCGGTGTGCCATTGCTCTAGTTTCTTCTCATTTATTGTTATTATTTTTGGTAATCTGTAGCTAGCAGTAATTCAAAGGTTTTGGGGAAAATAAGGAAACCTTGAGGACCTGTTTGGGAAAAGAAGGCATTCACACCTAAGTTGTAAGCCACTGTACACCATTGCAAACCAGTTTTGCTGGCTCCTGGGAGATTTGCTTGTGTGGGATCCATGGCAAAGCACGAGGACCTAAACCCTATCTACCACCCCATTCCTGGGTGCATGAGCAGCACCTCAGGCATAGGTCAAACAGAAATGCAAATGGCTTTGCTTGTTTTCATTTTTGTTTTTGAATACCTGTGTCCAAGGACACGGTCCCAAAGGCCAGCCAACAATCCAAGACCCAGGCTTCTTCCTGCCCAGGAATGATGGGTCACCCAGCAAAGTGCAAAGGTGTGTCAGTGTGGATGTGGCTCTGAAAACAGGTTCCTGGGTGCTGAGCCAGGCCACTTGTGTGATCAGGGATGGGTAAGAGTATGGCTTTCCCACCTCAATCCTTTCCCAGTTCATTCCCGGATGTGTTGGTTACTTTTCTCTTGCTGCCAAGACAAAACACCTGATGCCCAATGTGAAAGAAGGAAAGGTTTATTTAGCTTACAGTTTCTGGAGGTTTCAGTCCATACTCAGCTGACTCTAAGGTAGAGTGGCATGGCTGAGGGGCAACATTTCATGGCAGCTGCAGTAGATACCAAAAGCTACAAGAGCAAAAGGGTAAAAGGGAGGGGCATATGGAGAGAAGACTCTTTCTGTTCTTTATGCTGTATGGAGGCCACACCCACTTAGGTGTAGCACTCATACCCATAATCCCAGCATTGGATCATGAATCATTCACAAACTCTAGAAGCCCACCTCCATGATTGCATGAGGCTTTGGGGGGACATCCAGACACAAACTGTAACACTAGACATGGGCTGTGAGACTGCACAAGGCCTCTTTGCCTGCAGAGGACTTGGAGTGATGGTGGATGCCTGCATGGAGGTGCTTGGGCTGAGTCAGAACCCACTGCTGGTCTGTGGGGTGCTGAGAGGAGGTGTGGCTCTTAGGGAAATAAGTCGGCCCGGGATTTGGGCAGCTCCCACATCCCTGGGACCCAGCAGCCTGGCGACCACTCTACACCTCCTGGAACCCAGTGTAAACAGAAATACTGGCAGTCATCAGAACCACACCCAGAGGGTCAGAGTAGTTGGGATGAGAGGTGTTAAACAAAGTCACGGATGTCTTTTTAGAGTGGTTCGTTTTCTAATAGATTCGGTATTTTTGAGCATCTGTCACAGGCCAGGAGTAGTGACCAAAGGGCCCTTTATCCCTGTCCACGTCCCACAGTCTCCCATTACCATGTACCTTGGCTTCTCCAGTTTGTTCTGTTCTCCCGTGCCTTGTCAAACTGTCCCCTTCACAGGAAGCTGCCACCCCCTCCTCCTCTGATTTTGCTTCTAATTATCATTCAGATTGACATGGCTATTTTCCTTCCAGGTATCTTTCCAAAAGAGTTAAAGGCATCATATTACAGTGCTACATAGTCACCCATGTTTATAACAGCACAACTCATCACAGCTAAAGTTTGAAAGTGGTCTATGCATGTCCATCAGCAGGTGAGTGGGTAGAGAAAACGTGGTATTTACACAGGACGAAGTACTACTCTGCTGTGAAGGATGAATCCCAGTCATTTGCAGGAAAATGGAGGCACCTGGAGACCATAATGCTGAGTGAACTAAATCAGACACAGAAGGTTACATATCACATGGTTTCTCTTCCCTGGGAGACCCAAAGTATAAATAGAGAGCAAAATAAAAGATAGATCATAGGAAGTAGGCAGATAGATCTTTCTTAAAGGGAAAAGGGATCCAGAGATGGAGAAAGGGGAGAGGGAGGAAAGGGAAACAGGACCAGAAGAAAGAAGGAAGATGTGTTATGTGTAGGCACCAACTCACCACAAGGACTGTAAACATCCTGTACTGCAAACATGGACTCAAAACAAAACAAAACAAAACAGAAAAATACAAAATTCCGGATTTGGGTGTCACATCTTTGGGTTCTGCCTTGAAGGTGCTGGACCTGGAGATCCCCTCCCCTGCGATGTGTCTCCTGGCTTCCTCTGCCCATGGCCTCTGTCTATGCTGCTGTGCTCAGCCTCAGGGAGAAAGGGCAGGGCAGATCGTGACAGTCCTACACGAGGCTCTCTGCAGATACTTTCTCGTTTAATCAATGGGAGAAGCCCGTGGTAGAGCCCGCATCACTCTGTTTCACCAAGGGAGTCACAGAGATGTGCATCATGGTGGAACTGGGGTTCCCACCATCCCTGCCAGAGTGCAAGACTCTGGTCTTCCTGGGATGTCATTGTTTTCTTGGTATTTAACCAAGGGACAAGGGAGGGAAGAAGGCAGGTAAAAAATCCACGAGGATGTGCCGGTGTAATGTGACCGTGCCACACTAGAGGGTAGCGCAGGGGACCGCGTGAGTGACACGGGAGGCCGGGAGGCATTCATCCCAGGGGTGGAAGGTGGAGGGTGGAGAGACCTGGACAGAAGAGGAACAGGAAAATCCCCCACGAGGGGGCAATAGGGATAGAGAGCAATTGCACACACACAGTTTTATCTTTTCTGTTGAAAATGAAAACGCAGAATGTATTCCTCCTTTTTGCAGGCTCTCTTTGTTTTTTCAACCTGGAAATTTACTGAAGAAAGGAAAAACTGCCTTGGTCTTCTCTGGTTCTGAATTCTGAGCTGCCGAGGCAGAGCCAACCTTGCCTTGCGTTGGCTGGCAGCGGGGACACTGACAGACCCAGATACTGGCATGAGCTCCGAGGCTCTAATGAAGATTCGCTCCTCTGTTTTCCTGCCAGGACCAATGTGCTTCCATTTCCCAATTGAAAACATACTTAATAGCGACAGGTTTTTGGCAGGGGCCAGGTATTCACCAGGTTAAAGTTATTACAGTGGAAATGCAAGAGTCAATATTCCGGTCTAAAGAGGTGAGCTCAACTCCCCTTGGAAAGGGCCCTCGCCATGTCCTCCACCCACCTCTCCCCGAGGAGGACTCCATCCTCCCAACCGAAACAGTCATCTCTTTATCACACCGGGGTGCTTGCGAGGCCATTATGTGGGATTTCTGGAATGAAGTCCTTATTGGAAGCAGCAGCTTCCTCCCCACTCCTCCCCCTCCAGGAACTTGCGGAATGTGATTTTTCCTTTTGTGAATCCAATCTGCATTTGGCCAGAGAGGTTCAGGGACTGTTTTCTGCCTGTTCTCCATTCAGATTTCTAAAGAAAGTCCAATGCTTCTCCCATTTTTGCTGTGTGTGGATGGACAGGGTTGTGCATTGAGACAATGATCTGAAAATAGAGGCTCCGAAGATTTCAGCTAAGCAGGTCTAAGAAACCAAGCCAGTGGTGTAATGTCGAAGCCAGGCACTGGCCTGTCCCTTATTTGACCACTTTCTTAGGTTCTAGATGGCGACACTGAGGCTCAGTGAAGGGCAGGCAGTTAGTATCTCACAGAGCAACTGTCCCTGAGTTCATGTTAGAATCTTGGCCTCTGTCTCTAAGTGCTTCTGCCTCCTCCCTTTTCCACGTGTCCTCGCGTCACTACTGCAAATATTGTCCTTGCCATGTAAACTCAGCAAGAGGGGTCTACAGGGTACCTATATTCTCAGGCTATGTCTGTGTCTGTGACAGGCAATAGCAAGAAATGAAATAACTAAAGGCAGATTCTAGACCAGGTATAGTGACAAGATGCAACGTGGAAGGCGCTGGAATTTGGAGCCTGGGGGGGACTTGAGCGTGAGGAAAGCCCAGGTATTTAGGACTATGGAGCGGGGGGTCACCTGGCTTCCCTTTTCTGACATTTTAACTTTCTCCTTGGTATTGGAAACTTAATGGTGTCATCCTTATGAGGCCATTGTAAGGTAGGAAGGAGAGAACATAGAACATAGTGATACAGGGGAATAAAACTCCCTGTCTACTGGATGTCCGGTACGAGTTTGGGTTCTCTAAAATCAAAGAATGAATTTTAGGAACAATGGAGGTTAAGAGCAGAAAATATTTTTTGAGAGAAAGAAAGCTTCTGTCTGAGAGAGACAGAAGGGGTTCTGAATGGGTTGCCAAAGACTGTCTTTTCTAGGGACTTTTACAGAGTAAAACTATGATGGGGAAAACTGGAAACTCACAAGGCAGACGGGCATGAGGTGGGGCAGAACTATGGTCAACCAATAAGATTATGAGTGTAACTGCTCAGGTAAAATTCATTAAAACGGGGGCAAATGGGGAAGCAAGTCGCGTAGCAAGTGGGCATGCGTGAAGTGCAGTGACTTTCTGTAGCGGGTTGGGATGGTGACTCCTGGCTTCCTCAAGGTGATCCATACTTATTTAGAATATCAATCCTTAGGATGTGGGTGTATTTTGTTTTGCGGTCTGGCCCACAGTGGAGGTGTCTGTCTCCTCCAAGGTTACAAGATATCTGGTCATCTGCACTGGCTCTCTGGAGGGACCGGCCCTGTCTGACTGCCCATAACAATAGGAAACACTTGGCACTGGTGTACTTGCCCAGTACTTCTAGACTGGCCCTCTTCTTCCTCCTCTTCCTCCTCCTCCTCAACCCCCTCTTCCTTCTCCTCTGTTTCTTCCTCTCATATGATTTGTCATCTTAATTATGTGCAGATTTGGGATTCCCAAAACCTTGGGGGCTAATTGGGCAAAAAGAAGGAAAAAGAACATACTGGTTGAGCATCTCTTGAGGGCCAGGCCATGTGGGCCAGGTTTTGGCCATCCTGTAAATTTACCCCAGCATGTTCTTCGCAGAAAGAGAGAGAGGTAAAATTCTGCTCCATGGGTCTCATATTTGGACAATCACATACACACATAGAGTCCTTGAGAATGTAAATACAGGCCTTGAATTTAGTCCAAATCGTGTATTCCAACTTAAAACAAATCCCAGACAGCAGAGATACAAAAGCAGCTGCTTCGCTGGCTTCAGTTCATCTGGCAGCTGGCATTTCTAGACCCCTGTTTTCGCCTGGTTGTGTAACTTACTTTGCCCAGTGAAGTAGGAGTGGAAGTGATGCACATCATTTCAGGGGCGAGCTTTAAGAGCCCGTGTGTGGCCCAGCCTCTCACTTTTCCCCCTCTGTCACTACACTGGCAAATCTCCTGATGGCCCTGGGGGAGCGGCAATGAGTAAGAGTCTCTAGGTGATCAGCCATGGACCCATGGCGTGAGTAGGATACAATGTGATTGTTTTAAGCTGCTGAGACACTGGGGTAATTTGTTATTGCAGCACAGCCTCTATCACCTTGCCTATTCCCTGCTGCAGTCCCAACACCCCCTTCTGTCCATCCCATGGGCTCTGAATCATTCAGTACCTGTGGGTTGTGATCTGCCTATTTTTCAGAGCTACCTTAAGCACAAGAACTTCTCATTTACCAGGTGTGAGCCTTGGGCTTCGACTTCTATTGCCTCACTTAAGCCACATTATAAGCTTGTGAATTAGCTGCTATGATCCTAAAATGGGACATCAAGACTCAAAATGATAAAAGTATTTTGTGACAAGAGACACAAACAGTCAGTGAGCCAGGTCTCAAAGTCAGATCTTTCCCAATTCAGAAGCCTTTAGGATTTCCATGATGGTTCCCTTTCCATACCGCTTCTCTTTTCTTCTCAGGAATGGGGCCTGAGCTGCTGGTTCATCAAAAGTTATCAGTCCCTATGGGTCAAATTCAGCTGCGTATTTTATAAAGCTTTATTGGCCCATGGTCCTTTATTTACATGTTCCTGTGGTTGCTTTCCTGCTCCAGCAGCAGAGTTGAAGAGTTGGAACCGAGACCATCTGGCCCACGAAGTCTGAATATTTATTATCTGACCCTTCACAGAAAAAGTTGGCTAAGTCCTATGTTAGGGGGATCAAATGAACTCTGCTTCATCTGGAAAACTAGGAGACTGAGTCCAGGAAACTACATTATTTTTTACAATAGAAAAGGTATAGTAGTGAACCATTAAGCAGAAGAAAATAATCTTCAGAGCCTAATGAATAACTGTTCTAAAATGATATAATTTTAACTAATTCCTTTCTCTTCATAAGAAAATAAAAGATGACTATGCTTTTGCTTTTCCCAGAAAGTTCAATCAACTTTGTTGATAACCCTAGAAAGGATTAAATAAAATATAAAATGTAATGAATTCTTATAATAGTAGTTAAGTCCAGATGTCCTTTGTGGTATGGTTCCTATTTCAGTTCATTTGATCTTGTATCTTGAGTACTGTATTTTCCAAGTCATTAACATGCTCCATAAATGTAATTACTGATGGCTGCATCACATTCTGCTTTATAGAAATGTCGTAATTTATATAATCATTTTAATACTTTTTTGGGGGGTGGGGTGTTTTCCCTTATCCTGAACCTTTATACATAAATCTCTGCCCACATTTCTGAATTTTTCTTGGCATTGTTTCCTAGAAGTAGAATTCCTGACCAAAGCACATGAATGCCTTAATAGTCTCAATTCATTTAGTAAGTTCCTTTTCAAAAGGATGGTCTAAGTTCCATTTTTTGCCTTGAAATTGAGAGTGTTTATCTTACTATACTTCCTCAAGAATGTGATTAACTTTTAAGTCTTCCCTATGACAATGTGTGAATACAATATTTTACTTTTGTTTTAATAAGCACATTTTGACCACCATTCCAGGTAAGTTATTGTTTATGATATTAACTAGTTTTATTTTAAGTTACGACAATACTCCAATCTAATTATATGTCTTGAGAGCTCAAAATGCCTTTAAAACTTGACTATTATTAGTCAGTTTTATTGATTAGTTCTTCCATTTTCAACTGTTTATGCTTTAAAATTGGTTGAGAATGGCCCTTTCTGATAATGACCCACAGCGGCACCCCACACCATCCTGCTGTTCTCTACCTCTGTATGTTTCGGCCATCCTAATGATCAGCATGTCCCCACCTCAGCCCTGTTCTCTTTAGGGTTACCAACTTCCTTTGCAAACTGTAAAACCATGTGCAAGCTGCTGTTGCTACCACTCAACCTCAACCCCTCCTGAAGCTACTTTTGGACATCATGTTTGGCAGCTCTGTTGTCTTGACCTTCCATTGCTGCCACCTGGGAAATTTCAAACCTTCCACAAACCCACATCATGTTTGAGGTGTTGCAACATTTCTAGGAAAAGTCTTGGAAATGGAATCATTGAATGCATTTGCTTCACACCTAGTGTCTGAGTGTCTTCTCAGTGTCAGGCACTGATCTAAATGTTGGGTTATGTCTGTAAACAAAGGCTGCCACCTTCATCAAACTTGGGGAGACACAGTAATCAGGAGACACGATAAATACATGAGTCATAAATGCTGTGGAAAAGAAGAAGTAGCATGAAGGAGATTTGAAATGGAGAGTGGTTAGAGCTCAGTGGTGCAGTCAGGTTAGCCTTCAGTGAGAAGATGAGATTTGAGCAAAAATTGACAGCAGGTGAGGGGAATAGCTGTGTGACATCTGGGGAGAGAGCTTTCTGGGTAAGCGAAACACCCCTGGACCATCCCTAAGGTGGGGCGCACCAGGTATGTTCAAGGAGCAGCAGGCAGGCTGGTCCCTGGAGTGGAGCAATAAAGGGCAAAATAGTAGGAGATGAAGTCCAAGAGATTAAGAAAGAGTCTAGAGCAGAAGAGGCCAGTCCCAGGTGTGTGGATTTTAACGTGACAAATACATGGGGAGTGGGACAGTTACAGTGTCTTGAACAGAGGAGTGACTTTGTTACTCAGGTTAGCTGTAGGGAGGTGGCTCTATGGAGGCTCAAAGTTAAAAATGATGCAACTATTGCGGTTCTGTTGTGGAGATGGGAGAGCTGGGTTCTGGGAGGTAGCAGTGGAGGTAGGAGGCATTATCAAATTCTGAATATATTTTGAAGTTATAGCCAGTGAGGCCTGCCACTGGACTGGATGTGAGGTATTAGAGAAGGAGAAACGAATGAACATCTGGTGGGAGGTGCTGCCAGCAGCTGAGACGGAGGAGGCTTTGAGTGGCGTGGGCATTGGGGCTAAAATTGTGGGTTGTTTTTGGATACCTGTTATCTGAGAAGTCTAATTTGGATTCCAGGTGGAGGCAATGAGTAGGCAGAGTAGAGTAGGTATCAGAAAAGATGTCAGAGCTAGAATGATACAGTTGGGAGGCTCAAGGCCATCGAAGTTGTCTAAAGTCATCAGAATGCAAGAGATCCTAAGAGGGTCAGTATAGCCGGAGAATGACCAGTTCCTCTGCAAATTACTGTCAGCTGGACTGTGTTCTGACTGGTAATTCTTTTACTTTTTCCTTGTGCTTTTTAATATGGGGTCTGATTCCTGCCAAGAGTCGTATGAAAGATTACATGATGCCATTTATTCTGTATCTTTCTGAACCTCATATGTGATTTTAAAAACCTCAGGGAAAAAATCATATTAACATTATATCTTATAGAGTAAAAAGTAAACATTTTTAAAAGAGAAAACATAGCCTTTCAAAGAAAATTCATACTTTTTCTGGAAGTCCTCTTAGTTCTTTAATTTGGCCCAAACTTGGATGTATGTGTTCCTCAGGTCAGAAGTACTAAGATGGAATTAGGGTCAGGACCTAATCTTGGCCAATTGTTCACAGCTGCATGTGCATTAAAAATTTAGCCTCACATGAAAGATGCACACCAGTAAAGCTGATGGAAGCCCAGAGGTTCAAGGAAAGTAGATCCAACTTAGCAGAATACTGCAGGAAAGTTACTACCGCACTGTTCAGATTGCACTAGAAGGCCCGGGGGTGGATGGGGGCTCCAGAAAAGAGATATTTTGAGAAGAAAGCCTTTTATACATTTTTGAGACCCTGGAAATGCTTTGGATTTGATAAGGACAAATAGTTGGTACAGAATAGAAAGGCAATTTAAAACTCTGTGGAAAACTAAAAGCTATACATGCAGAGTAGTGCTATGACTGCTCTCTACCTTGTTCGACTACTCACTCTCAGAGTGGATGTCTGACCTTGTTTTCAGTCATAGAGCAAGACCCTTTTAGAGCAAAGTGTGTTCTAGAGATACACCTCCCTTTATCTGGTTTCTATTGTATGTCAGTACCTTGTTGAATATAATAACCTTTCATAAAATCTCATAGCTTCTCAATAGGATAACGATTACAGTCTCCCCTTTTCAGTGGCAAAATCTCAAATGGTAAGGAAGATAAGAAAAGAGCCCCAAATTATGCAGCCTCTTTGGCACTTCTGGATTCAAACCCAATTTGCTTGCTTTGAAAACTCAACGTCTACCATGCCAGGGTCTTTCTCAAGGTTTAGGCAGAGTAGTTGCAGCAATGACTGTCAGTCACCTGGGTATCATAAGTATTTAACCATAAACATTGATTCATAGTCAACAGAAATCCCAACCAAAGCTAGCAAAAATTGAAGCATGACATTCATCAATAGCTGATACATATTAATACATATTTAGCCAATTATCATACCATAGTAATATTAAAGATAGTGTTAGAATCCTTAAATTAGAGGTTCTCAACTAAGGGTGATTGTGCCCCAAGGGGACGTTTGACAATGCCTGAGAGAATGTTCTTGGCATCTATGAGGTAGCGGCCATGGATGCTGCTAAAAGTCACATAGCACTCCAGACAGCCACACCTTACTGGAACAATAGATTATCCAACTTAGTAATGCTGAGATTGGGAAACCTTTCCCTAAATAAAGAGCCTATGTAGAGAAAGACAACAAATGCATTTTGATTAATATATGAATTCTTTTTCCTTTTTATCTTCAACAAAACAATTTAGTTTTTGGGAGGAATATTGTTTTTGACATTGTTTAACAGTACTTTCATATCAAACTAGCCATGTGTAATAGTCTAGATAAGGCAAGTACCCACAGACCTCTTGGCAAAGGTCAGGTATTTATAAACCATGTTGATAAGAGGTGTGTGTGTGTGTGTGTGTGTGTGCGCGTGCACGTGTGCGCTCTTTCTGGTTTTACTGGGAAGTATAAATTAGGTTTTGGAAAAAGATGCCCCCTGCTACTTCCAACCTTAAGCCTTCACTTCTTCCCATTAAGATTTCCTTTGCAACTTGGCCTCTTTTAAACTCCCATCTGGTGCATTCTCTCTTCTAATCTAATACCTCCGCGTACATATCTAAACATGATCAGTGACAGTTTTCGCTGCGGGGTGAGGCTTTTACTGACAAGGCCAGTGAGCGCTGATTTGAGACCAGCCATTGTGAGTGACTTCAGCTGTCTCTTCAAGTGACATCCAGCTACTTGAGAAAGGAGCAATGACGAAAGTTCTTTGGACAGAAAACTTTCACTGACAAGAAGGTGACAGGTCCTTGCACAGCTGGTCTCTGATATGCTTTGGAAGGGGCCCACGGAGTGACTAATTTGAGCTGTGCAGTTGCTGGGAGGAAGTGTAGGGCCCATGCATTCTCAGGGCTTGGAGAAGGCTGTGAGACAAACTGGCAGTGCCCAGGCTGGAGGAAACCATTGTTGGGGGACACGAGGCCATGGAGCCCCAACTGTGTAGAACATGAGAGAATTGAAAATATTAACAACAAGTACCTATTTTGCATGTCCAAAGTCTTTTCTTGACCTGTTAACACTATGATTTTTCCTTAGTGAACCAGTTCATTTCTTCCAACCTGTTTGGTTGGAAACAACCCTAGCTTCCTTGTTCCAAGGATTAGCTAATCAATGTACCCATCCCTTTATAACGGTGTTCGGTTCAGGGAAGGCCATGTGACCCAAGACTACCCAAAGCGATTCCATTCTGTGGCTTTTGCACTAATCCTTGGGAGGAAAACGCCATTTCTCTCTATAGTCACCAAGCTGTGGATGTAAACCAGGAATTTTTAGAAACCACCGAGTGGAACAAGTTAACTGCTGAATGAACCAACTAGGAGATGGAATAGCTGAGAAATGGAGAGGAGAGACTTTCCACTCCTAATGAAATTACTTGAGACTCTCAGCTGTATCTGAAGGCCCTTCTATCCTAAACTTTTCCATTACCCAAACCAATGAATCCTTGTTTTTGCTATAGCTAATTTAAATTGGTTTCTCCACAGAATGATTCCTGATCAATATAAATAGCTTCCACTTCTGAAACCCTTCAAACACTGCAGCTCCATTTCACTGTGGCAAGATGGCAAAGCCTTGTGAGTTTTGAAGCTAGGCTCTCTGGATTGGTGTCTTTGCCTGAACATTTCTTAGCTATGTGCCATTTATAGGATGCTTAATTTTTCTGTGCTTCTGTTTTCTCATCTGCACATTGGAGAGTTTGATTGTGTCTATCTTGGGGTCCTGTGAGGAGTAACTGAGTTAATGCAATGTTTAGAACCATGCCTGGAATACAATAAATACTCAATGTATGTTAGCTGCCATTATTTTCTGCGGCCAGGAAAGAGCTGGGTGGCTACTTTGGGCTCAAAGTCTACCTGTACTTACTTAGAAGGACACCTCAAGAACCAAATGCTTACACCGACTCGACTAAAATGAATTAACCAATTGATATGGAAAAGTTTGCAGAAGAAGGGGAGTTTTAGCTCTCATGATGTAACATACTATGTTTCATCTATCCATTGGTTCCATAAGTGTTTGTGGAGTGGCTGCTCAGTGCCAGATGTTGAGTTGGATGCAGACGTGAATAGATGAGTTTTCCTTTAAGCAGGAAAGAAATCAGAGCACAAAGAATATCAATAGCGTACAGAAAGTGTTGAGTACTGTATGGGAGATGAAGTACTGTGGAGGCTAACAGGAGGGAGGGGATTTAAAAAAAAAAGGGACAAAATGAAAGATTTCAGGAAACAGATGTTGGAGGGATGGGATTCTGATGTGTGGAGCTTGGGTGTTGCAGCGGGGAGAAAAGCATGAGCCAAGCCGCAGGAAGTGTGACTCATACTTCCACAGCCTCTTCCATGGGCAAGGAGGTTGTGTGGGACTCATCACCCCAGTGCCATGCCCACACTTTTTGTTATAGCCATGAGCCCAGTAACAAGGTCGCTCTGATGTGCAGAAGGGGTTGCTAATCATTAGGGTTCATTTAGAGCTCACTGCGTTTCACAGGGGAGCACAACCTGTCGAAGCCACTTTACCCTGGTACCGTGCATCAGAAAGAGTATTATCTGCTCCTCCGGCTGTGTTCCTTTAACTTGTACAGCGGCCCTTACATTCTAACAATCCCTGACACACTCGTATTAGTAGTCTCTCTTCTTTTCTCAGTGGAATCAGAAAGAAACTAGATCTTGGCTCATTCACTTATTTTGTCTCCTGACATTGATTACTTTTCCTAGGGTTGTAAGACCAGTTCTATTCCTGTGTCCTCCATCCTTGGTACATCCACTCTCTAAAACACGGGGCCCTTCATTCCCTCTTCCTGGGCCGGACCATCTTATCCATTTCCCTGGCAAAGGCATGAGCCTGTCTATACTGCAACTGAAGTCTCACCAAGCATATTTAAAAGAGCTAGATAAGAGGGAAGGAATGAGGACTGGGATACTTAGGGGAACAGGGACTCCAGAGGAGTCTAATGTGGTTAAGTGTTGGAGCATCTTGGAAAATAGTGAGAAACAAGACTGAAAGATAGATAGTGGCCCCATAGCAAACGCCTTTGAATGTCTGGCAAAGGCCTTTGAATGTCAGCCAAAGGAATTTCAGTATGTTCTCAGTGATTGAATCCGCTGAATGTTTTTGAGCCTAAGAGTACCACGTTCAGCTGTCAGCCTGGGAAAGATGACCATAGCAGCAGAGTGGCAGGTTTGAAACTAGAGGGAAGGCAATCAGCTTGTAGGCAGTCACAATTTTCTCCATGTTGAGAAGACATTGGTGATAGGAATGGCACCCATGAGAAGATATGAGGGATGCTGAATGAAGAGGAGTCCCGTTCTGCTGAGTCTCTTCCTGCCTGGCGTATAGGCATTCATAATGGTTAGAAAGGGGCGGGTTTAGGAGCTCAGGGAATGCATATCTATTTCCTGTGGCTACTGTGATGAACTATCACAAGGTTAGTGCCTTGAAATGACAAAAACATTTCTTCAGGTTTCTTGAGTCCAGAAGTTTGAAGCTGAGGTGCCAGCAAGGCCGTATTCTCTTTGGGGACTCCATGGAGTAGGGTAAAGGGAATCTCTCTCTGCTCTTTCATCTTCTTATGGTGTCAGACACTGCTGTCCCTACCCCTGTCTTCACATGGCCTTCTCTGTGTGTCCACACATCTCAAATTTCCCTCTGCCTTTATCTCATAGAGACAGTAGATTAATCCTAAATGCAAGATGACCTCATCGTCAGATCCTTAATTACATCTGCAAAGACACTGCTTCCAATTAAGAGCACCACATTCACATTTTCAGAGTCTAGGACCTAGCCACATCTTTTGGGGGCCTTTATGTAACCCACTAAAATAGGCGACAAGAGTCTGAAGAAGGTAGTGGAGAAGGGGAGGAGAGAATATCTTCGAACAATATTTAAAATTTAATTGAGATTTATGCATGAAATGATACAGTGTCTGTGATTTGCTTCACGAAAATCCAAAAGTGGGAAGAAAGTAGGTGGAATATAAATGAAATAATATTTCCCTGAGTCAGTAAATTGCTGACGTTGGTGGATATTAGAGGGCTCATTCTGCGATCCTTTCTACTTTTGTGTATTTGAAATTTTCTGGAAGTAAAACATGTCAAGAGAATATAATTGAGAATACTCCACTTCTTTAGGTTAATCACTTATTAATTAAACTTCAGTTTTAGTTAAGTGCTCACAATGTGCTTGGCATTTGCTGAGGCCTTTATTGATGAATTGTGGGGGTAGCCACAGATCTATTTATTTTGTAATACAATAGTTTTGCATTCCCTGACAAATAGGCCCAAAGATTTACTTTGTGGAGAGGCAGGTGAGTGTGGAATGAGATTTTGTCTTAGGATAAATGCCCCTTCATCTCAGTCAAATGGAAAATTCAAGTCACCTTACCCAAACCCAAAGCTGTGAGAACCTGTGACCAGCTGGGGCCTTGCTGGGAGGAAAATATTTGTTTTTCTTTATTATCTTGATGTCACTTTCACGTAGGCATGAGTGACAGCTGTCCCCTCCTGATGCTGTACACTATCTGTCAGAGGGAAAAATTAGCCTATTTAACTGTGGGCATTGCTGAAATAGTTTAATTGTTTTCCTTCAATAGCAGACAGTTGTAACCAGAATGGAGAAGAGGTGTGGAGAACCCAGTGAAATAGCAAACGTAGACAAAAACATTGAGGCAAGCATGTGTGTGTCTTTCAAAAAATATTTTAGATCATTTCCAGTTTCACTGCAATGTGTGGTATAAAATAATGTCAGATGAATGATTGGCCGAGTATTTAAAAGCCTGCATACACCATTTACAAGATATGTTGTTGACAGTTAAAAATGACTTATCTACTATTCACGTGGTCCCCCCTGACACAGAAGAGGCTGCCTGAACTTGGCAGCTGTAGATGAGAAAAGAGGAATGTAATGGAGTTTGCGATGTAAACCTGAACTTGAATGTGGCTTGGGTCATTTCAGGAGCTCAATATTGCAATTTTCCCAGAGGAACAACCAGCTCGGAGACCTCTGGGTCTGATGGAAGCATCACCTGAGGAGGTTTTCTTCTAGTCTCCAGTAACTTACCACAGTGTCTTTGCTATAATCTGAAGTTTTGTTCTGCATTCTTCTGACTGGAATGATTTTCTAGTGCACCCTGGGTGAAAATCCTAGTAGTGTCAAGTGCTAATCTTGA
The DNA here is from genome assembly GCA_004363535.1 of Dasyprocta punctata. Lineage (NCBI taxonomy): Eukaryota > Metazoa > Chordata > Mammalia > Rodentia > Dasyproctidae > Dasyprocta > Dasyprocta punctata. Next base: position 34,884 of record RJWM01006128.1, on the reverse strand, counting down.
AGCCTGAGTCCTAGGGCTTCGTTCCTCTGTGAATCAGTCTCCCCATCTTTAAAATGGACATAATAATTTCCAGTGGTTTCTAAAAGCTCTTGAAAATGAAACGAGACAACTTGCCTTCGTGCTTGCCCTGTAGGAATCATGCAAGAACTCTTAGTTATTAGTTGATTAGAGAATGGAGATATTTACTGGTCCTCAAATGGAGTGAGAGAAAGACATACAATACACGTGCTAAAGCAGGTTTTAGGTTATCTGGTGCACTGAAGGGAATGAGAAGGCAGCACTTTCTCTCTGTGCCCCGAGCTAATATTTATTGTGTCCCTGCTGTGTCTGTTTTCTCCAGCACATGGCAGAACTGAACTTTGAACTCAGCTCCTGCTGCTACTAGAGTGGAGGCTCTTCCAGAGGAGTTCGATATTTCCTTCCTCTTCTTTGAAATACCCATCAATTGAGGGATCCTTGCCTCAATGATTCCTTAGCTTCACTTAGACAGATGCCTTCTAGGTTAGCCGCAGCGAAGAACGGCAGCTGGGACTGTAGGTGTGAGGACTGGGACCCGCGTCCTGCATCTGGGCCTTTCTTGTGGCCCAGTAATCGAGGTGCCGCTCGGCCTGCTCAGCACCCTCAGCCTCCTCCCGCGGCTTGGAGCTGGATACTGTGACGTGAGCTGAGATGTCTGCAGTCCCGGGGTGTAAATAAATCCACAGACATAAACCTCCAGGGCAGAGGTACGAGTCCTCTTCGTCCAGTGTTTCTCCGAGGCAGCAGTTGGAACATTTGCCCACGAGGGCAGTTTGGGTCCCTGTGATGGCGCCAGATTCCAGGCTAGGGGGTGGTGGGTGGCAGTGGCTGGATTGGACTGGATCCATTGAGGGTGGAGCAGAGCCAGGAACGGGTCTCAGGTTGAGAGACTTGGATTCGCATCTTTACTTTGAGCAGAAGCAGAATCCCAGAGGTAAGCAAAAATTCTTTTGGGAAATGCTAGCAGACTTACCTTTCTGAGCTTTTGTTTGGTTTCTGTGGCTGTTGATTTTTTGTTTTCGTGAAGGGCAACTCTTTCCTTTTTAGAACCTAGGACCATATTTTCAAAGTAGGCACTGGGACACTGCAGTACTATTTTATATTTTATTATTTTATTTTATTTACTTTTGGGAGCAGATTCACATGAGAAAGGCAGAGCCATTTTTGTGTTTGCTTGAAATTCAGCCCTTCCTACCTTAGCATGCACCATAAAGTGGCCACACATTCGTCCACACTGGATGGATGGGCTTGGCGGGAGTGCTGGTGCTTTGGAGTTGACCCTGCATACCTGCAAAGCCACCTGGAATAACAGAACGTGCATTCGGGCCGCCCAGGGATGCCTCTTGCTTTGCGCGGGATTCCCCTTTTCTTCAAGGATGAGGGTTTCATCCATCACTGCCCTCTCTTGTCCAGTTTCATTAACCTGAGCTTCGGTTCATCTACTGGCAGCTTAATAACCTTTATTTGTGGGGTCCCTCAAAGAAAGCCTTGGTGATAAATCCCACGTCACAGAAATGAAGGCATAAATGCCAATCTGTGTCACCGCATAGTATTTATTATTTTAATTAAAGAAAATGGATAGTGACATTTATTAGGTCATGAGTTACTTGTTAATGGCAATGAATGACAAAAAAATTACTGATTTTATGAGCAAATCTTGGAACATTCCTCAATGATTGTTCTGTTATGCTTTCAACGTGAATTGTGCTAACAATCTACAGGGCATAATTTTTTTTTTTTGAAGTCAGCACTTGTTTTTGGTAAGACACACTTCCTACAGAGGAAAACATTGGTTTACCAAGAGGGAAAGTCAGGACTGATTGGAAAATTCAATGTTCCCTCTTCCTCTCTGCTCTCTTTAGGATGAATGCTGTGTGTGTCGGGTGTGTGTGTGTGTACATGTGCATACATGTGTGTATGTTGCTTCCGAAGATGAACCAGTAAAGATTTAGATGTCAAGAACATGTATTAGAATTTTGATTCATGTATGGTATAAGGACCTCCCTTCTGCAATGCTATTTGAGATTGGAAAATAAGTGATAAAGAGTGATGTAACATTGTTCAAAGCTCAAAGCCTTACACAGTGTTAAAACATTAGTTATTTCCTTTAATGCTTGCATGACCACCAAGAGACATCTAAATCTAAAATCTTTAGTATCTCTTCTATTCATTCATGTATTCATTATTTGTTATTTATTCACGTCAACGCAGTGAAGTTAGCGGGTTTGGGGGCAAGGTTATGGATAAGAAAACGGACACATCCTTGTTTTGCTGCTTGTGCACAGTACCACCGCCTATAAGTGGCACTGCTGATGTATGAATGGGTCCATCTTGTATGTGTGGCTTCAGAACTTGTGACCCTGGCACTCTCCTGCTTTGTCTCTGAAGCAGCATCTTCCATTGAGGAGGATTTTCACCATTGCAGTAAGGAAGCCCAAGAGGTGTGCTGCTGAGGCAATTTTTGCTGCTATAATTACTTTTTCCTGGTCAGAATGGCCATAAGATTTGTCTCCCAGAACTGAGGTTTCTTTGGGTTTTGTGTGGCTGGTTTCATGAGTCCTCAGCCTAGAGGATAGTGTTGAAGACTCAAGGCAGACTGGTTTTTTTTTTTTTTTTAACAAACTTGTTGGCTTGTATACAGTCATGTTGGAGTAGTCTCGATTTTGTTGTATGTTTTATTTGTGTCCTACGGATGGAAAAATATTAAAATACAAGGACTGTGTTTTTTTTAAATTTCAGTATGCTCCTAATTGTTTTATTCCTCCAGTCCGGTGACATCAAGGATAATTTTATTCTATAGAGAGAGAACCCACATCTACAATGTGGACTTAAAATTCACAAAGGAAAAGAGAGAAGCAAATGTTTACTGCTTTTTATTAGACATCATACCAGACACCTTACATGAATTCTAGCATTTGATCTTTTAAGATATGTACTATTATTTTCCAACTCTATGTAAGTATAGACACTTAGGCTCAAGTTCTTTTGGCTATAAAAATTGAAGGCTGTGAGATCAGTTATCCACTGTTGCTGTATATTCCTAGGAAGCCTCTGCTTGTGAGGTTCTCAGTGCCTGATCTTTGAAAATATATCAAAATGTATTTTAAGTACAGTTCAATGGCTTTTGACAAACACACACATGCACATAATGGATAACCCAATCAATAGATAAAACATTAATATTGTTTCAGAAAGTTCCCCTGTGGACCCTGCAGGGCCAGTCCCATCACCCGCTTTGTGATGTATTTACCATAGATTAGTTTTTTCCTGTTTTAAGACTTCATATAAATGGAATCGAATGGCATGCACTCTTTTATCTACAGCTTCTCTTGTTTGGCATGTTGTTTTGAGATGCATCCATGTTGTGTGTATCAATAGTTTATGTTTTATAGCAGATATCATATTGCATGGGTATATCACTTTTTATTGATTAATTCACCTATTAATGGATATTTGCTTCTCCAGGTTTGGTGATTCTGAATAAAGCTATTATGAGTATTGTTTTGCAGGGCTTTGCCAAGATGTCAGTTGTTTTTTTCTTGAGTAGCAGCTAAGATTGGAACTGCTAGATTATAGGGTAGGGGTGTACTCAGAGCTGTAAGACACTCCCAAAGTGCTTGCTTGTACCTTGTTACATTCTCACTAAAAGTGTGTGGAGTGTTCTAGTTGTTCCAGACTTTCTAGAATTTGTACCTGACAGTCTTTTTATTAGAGTCATTCTAGAGATTGTGTTTGGTGCCTCATTTCACTTTAATGTGTACCTTGCCACTGGTTAATGATGCTGGACTTCTTTTTTTTTTATGTGCTTATTAAGTATTTGAATATCTTTTTTCTCAAAGTATTGGCTAGCTTTCTATTTTTAAAAATTAGGCTGTTGTCGCATGTGTAAATATGATATTGTTTCATTAGTGTAAGAAACTGAAAGAAAAAATTTATGTATATGTGTACGTATATGAATATGAAAAATAGCTAAGATAGTTGTACTGCTGATTTCTCCGAGTTCACTGAAGAAAAAGATTTGTGCTAATATTTTCAGACAATTGAATACAGATGTCTTGTGCTCTGGGTGAATGATTTGGAGATGACAATGTGCAATGTATGTACCATTGTTGCCCCCTGGGGAAAAAAAGTACAGTTATTAAAAATATAATATGAATATGAGAAACTCAATTCATTCTGACCAGACATAGCCTCTAATTTTTCTGCTATTTCCATAAACACATCTTAAGAATTTTGTATTTTATAAAAATACATACATATATGTTACAAAGAATGACACAGGACACATTTTTTATTTACCATTTAGCACTTATTGTTTTCCACACACATTTATAAACATTGAGGCTGAAGTGTTCCAAGCAGAAAAAATAAATAAAAATTGGGCTGTTGGTATGTGTATTAATGATTTGTAAGAGGTCTTTATATTTATTCTGGATATAAATTATAAATTGTTGCCAGATACATATTTTGCAAATGTTTTCATTCAGTCTGTGGTTTGTCTATATATTTTTATAATGGTATTTTTAGTGACTTTCCATTTTGCTTAAATTTAACATCATTTTTTCTGTAGTAGGTATTATTTTAATGTTTCTATCTAACCTAGGTCTTCATCTGGTAATTTTATTGTTTGGTTTGTATGTTTAGGTCTGTGACCCATCTTGAACTGACTTTCATGTGAGACTTGAAGTTGATGTTAAAGTTCATTGTTTACCAAATGGGTATCAGGGTGTTCTGGCAGCATTTGCTTAAAAGCTCTGTTCACCATCGAATTTGTCTGATGGTTTTGTAAAGAAAATATGTGCAAGGAATTTATTCTGTTCCATTGATCTTCATGTTCATCCTGTGCTGATACTGCCCAAATCCGTGTTCCCTGTACTTCTGTACAAATTTCAGAATTAAGTAGTCAATTTTTTTTTTTTTTTTTTTTTTTTTTTTTTTTTTTTTTTTTTTTTTTTTTTTTTTTTTTTTTTTTTTGCGGCACTGGGGATTGAACTCACAACCTCACACCTGCCAGGCAGGCGCTTAAGCCACTGAGCCAAACTCCCGGCCTAAGTAGTCAATTTCTAAAAGTGACACCTGCTAGGGTTTAGATTTCTATTCTGTTATACGTGTAGATCACATTGAAAGAGAATTTATATCTTAATAACATCTTCAGATCCATGCACATGATATATTTATGTTTATTAGAAAATGTTTTAGTTTCTGTCAGCAATATTTTATAGTTTTTGGTATGAGACTTGCATGTATTTTGCTAAATACCATTAAGTATTCTTATTTTATTTTAAATAGCATAAACAAAACAAAACAATACAAAACAGAACAAAGCAGATTAGGATAAAACAATGCAAGCAACACAGGACTTGAAAACAAGACAACAGAAAATCAACAATGGCTACCATAATGACTCTTGTTTTCTTTGAAATAGGTGTTCCTACCTTCACACACAATAATCTCAAACAACACAAAAAAGTATAAAACCAATCAAAACAGAAGAATGAAAACATTATGGGCCTTCAAAACAAGATGATAGGAAATCAGCAATGGCTACCATAATGTCTTGTTTTCTTCAAAATAGTCGTTAATACCATCACATATGATAAAATCAATTCTTGTAAACTCTTTTGGAGAAATTTTAGGCATATATAAGCCTATACATGTACATCTATCCTTTCTGTATTAGAGGGAAAAAGAAAAAAGAAAAACAAAACAAAAATACAAGAAAAACAAGAAACAAAAGAGACAAATAACAGTAACAAAAAACCCAAAACAATAACGATATAGACTTTCAAAATGGGGTGATAGGAGCATAACAAAGGTTATTATTTTGCATAGTTATCTTCAAAAGAATTACTCAGATTACCAGATATAGATATGCAAAATTGATCAAATCCTATGAGTGTTAACTGTTTTGTTCCAAGATCTAATAGAATTAGTGGTACAATCATTTTAGTTATCTTAAGTATATATATACAAATTTATATCATTTTTCTTTTCCCTTCCTTCTTTTCTCTTTTTCCCAGAGTTATTTTTCTCCTTTGAGCAGTTTCTTACCCTTTCACAATATTTATTGAAGATTTTGTATCTTATTTACTCTTTCAATTTCTTACACTAGGGAGACATTATGGTCTTTACACATGTGAGTTTGATTTATTTCACTTATGAGTATGCATCCATTTATCTTTAAAAGCCTTAATGTGATCCTTCTTTAGAGCTAAGTAGTACTCCATTGTATGAAAATACCACATCTTTTTTAGTCATTACTCAGTTGATGGGCATTAAATACCATTAATTATTTTTGACACTGTTGTAAATAGTATGATTTCTAGCTTTCACTTGGTAATTATGCATTGCTAGTGTATTGAAATTAATTTTTGTATATTAGCTTTATGTTCTGTGAGCTCATTAATTCATTTATTAGTTTCTGAACTTTTTAGAGTTGCGTTAAGGTTTTTTAGGTACCCAATTATTTCACATGAAAGCAAAGACATTTTTAAATTGTTTATTTCACATACATGTGTCTTCTATTTCTTCTTTTGACATTATTGCATTGTTTAAATATTTTATTAGTGTATGCCTCCAGTACATTCCTTGTGTGGAGTTAGCACATGGATGGAACACATCTTGATGTTTTCCTATTCTTGTTTCCCTCACTTCCTCTCCCCTCTCTCCATCTCTTGATCCCCTTCCATTTGAGGGAGAACTAGCTCCCTACTCCCTATAATCTTTTATTTTGCTGTGTATTTATAATTTGGTTTTCTAATATAAGAGAAACAAGGTGATATTTAAGCTTGTGTGTCTGATTCAATTCACTTAAATTATGGTCTCAGTGTTGGAATCCTTGTTTTATTTTGTAGCTTGGGGGAAAATTCATCTTTTACTATTAAGTATGATATTATTTGTAGCAGTTGTTGTTTTATAGATCTTTTTTTATCAGATTGAGGGATTTTTCTCATTTTGAAATCACGAATGGAAGTTGAACTTTGTCGCATGCTTTTCTGAGTCTATTGAGATGATGAATCATTAGTATATTTTTCTTTGTAATGCTGATGTAGTCAATTACAGTGATTGATTTCCTAATAGCAAAGCAACCTTGCGTATTTGTGATACAGACCATTTGCTTATGATATATTAGTTTTAAATAAATTTCTAGATTTTATTTGCAAATATTCTATTTAGGAGTTTTACATTTAGTTCATGATATACATTGCCCTGAAATTTAACTTTCCTTTCCTTTTCTTTCTTTCCTTCTTTCTTTTCTCCTCTCTCTTTCTCCTCCTCTCCCCCTCTCCCTCTTATTCCTTGTCTTTGTATGGTTTTTGTATTAGGGTTAAATTGGCTTCATTAAATGAATTGGAAACTATACTCTTCTCCATTTGCTGAAAGAGTTTATATGAGGTTCATAATATTTATCTCTTTAAATGCATGAGTTCATCATTGAGGCCACGTAGGCCTGGAATTTTTGTTATGGAAAAACTAAATGGTTTTTTTTTTTTTTTTTTTTTTTTGAGATAGAGCACTATCCAGATTTTCCATTACTTCTTTGAAGGTCTAATAATTTGATTTTTTCCCCTTGGAATTTATCCTCCTCATCTGTGTTGTTGAATGTGTTTTCATATTTTTGTTCATAGTAGTCCCTTATTTTAATGTCTGTAGGACTTATCATGATACCCTCATTTCGTTCTTCAAATGGTAATTTATGTTTTTCCTTCTTTTTTATTTATCATATTTGGTTGTAGTGCTTAATTTCATTGATTCTTTTCAAGAGTCAAGTTTTGTTTTGTTGATTTCTCCCTGTTCAATTTTTATTTTGGTGATTTGCCATTTTTATTATTTCTTCCTACTAGTTATTTGATTCAAATTTGTTCTGGTTTTTCTAGCTTCTTTCTGGGAATGGATCACTGACTTTAGCAACTTATTTTCTAGTGTCCTATAAACTATAAATTTGCCTCTAAGCTCTGATTTAGGTGTACCTCAAAAAGTTTTGAAATACTGTATTTCTTATTATTATCCAAGTTAAAAAAATATTTTTATTCCCTAGTCATTCTTTTCTTTAGACCATGCTTTATTTTGAAGTATGTTGTGTACATTAAAAGTTGAGATATTATCTAAAACATTGGTTTTTAAGTTTAATCCTTTTAAACTGACATCTATCTATAATAGATCCCTTGCCAAACTCTCAGCATTTATGTCCTTACCATTGGTTGATACAGCACATAATGCTGCAGTAAGTATCTTTGGATGTGTGTGCTTTCCTGTCTTCATCGTTCACTTGAGACATATCGTCACAGTGAAGTTTGATGTGGAAGGGTATGTAATTTCTAAAAAATGTCTGTACACGTACATTACCAGGATGTCTTCATGTTCCTGTCGTGCTCGAATATCTCAGTGATCAGGATTCAGGTGTGTCTTTGTTTAAGAGTTTGTCGTGCAGTCAATCAGAAACACCAATCCTTATTTCCCTGGAGTTTTGCTAGAGATTGTTGGGCAGTTGAGTGCAATGTCAGTAGTGCATGTGGATGACATGGATGCTCCGAGGAAAATCCTGTTTTGTAAACCTTGTAGATTCTACAAGCAGTTAAATGGGCTTTCCCATTTCCTGTCTATCAAAGCACCTCCCTTTTCAAACTTAGAGCAGAACTTTCAAACCCAGATTCCAAATCTGTCCACATCCAAATTTGTAGGAGTCTCTGTCATTGGCAAAGTTCAACCTGAACCACATGAAGTTCCAGCCTTCGAAGGATGTAACAGAAATGTCAACCTGATATCAGACGGGGCAGCACGGAGACTCTTCCTTTGCATCTTCAGCTCTGTACCTACTTCCCTTCTCCCTGCTTCCACACTCGCATCAGCTCTGTGGAGACCTTGCACAGTGCTGTGATCAGAAACTAGGAAATCAGCCATGGTAACCCGCCTGAACCCCCAACCCGGCAGACCACAGAGTCTGCAGTTGCTCACATGCAGTGACCTGGTGTGCTAGGAAGGTACGCTCAGCACCATGCAATCCATCTATCTGGAAGTGCTTTAGCCATGTTGTGTCCTGTCCCAGGATGAGAGATCCAGCTGGCTTAACCAGCATTCTTTTAAAATGCAAGTGCCCTCCAGACAGGGATGGGGCCTATGACTTCAGTGTAAGTTCGTCTTGTTGAAATCGCTTGGCCTCTGCCTCTAATCTGTGATTGCTGATATGAAGACTCTGTGAGAAGAATGAGGGTTAGCAAGGGCAGGATGCACTTAAAGAACTGTTCACTGGTGTCCTGTAAAAGGTCACTGTTTATACAGTAAGCTTCTGATGAAAAGAAGATTGAATAGGAACATCAGCAACGGGGGCTGTGGTCAGTGATAAGGTGGTACACAGAAATGGGGGACCTAAAGGGAAGATAGAAAAAGCTTCAGAGAGAGAGTGTGTGTGTGTCCATGTCTTCATTTAGGGTATGTCATTGTTTAATAGTATTTTTCTTGTAAAGTTTCCCCAGATTGTATAATTGAAAGAGTATACAAACTCAAAAGAATGAATGCTAAAAGTTTAGAGCCATCATGAACTAATGTGGTAGCAAAACTTCCAAGTTGCTCGAACTCTTTGGTAATCCACTGGGAGATTATAGAATCTGGGTTGAAGACACCCAGTGTGAAGGTGGGTGGCTCAGACATATCATGGTTAAAGTAGTTGTTCCCCATTTTAGCCCAGGTTAGCTCAATTCGAGACACCATTGGAACCAGTTGAGTGGTTGGTACACTTTCTATCTCCTCTCAAGATCACACCAAAGACTGGGAGCCAACCTTGAAGGCAACAGCCAAACAACTATGATACCTGCTGCACCTCCGGAGGCAGCCAGGCATGGGAGAACGAGCTACTTGGGGGGCATTTTTTCTTTCTGAAGGGTTCTCACCAGCAGCTAGCCTCCCCTGACTTGCCTTTCAGTTACTTTAATCAACACACACCTCACGTGTTGGCTGAGCATTTTAAGTCTGTTGGGTGCCATCAAATTCTTTTTTACTCACTTGTGCCTCATCTAAACAACTAATTCCAGACTTCCTTTTGTGTTTTTAGCAAACAAGGAGCCATGGCAATAGACCCAGAGGGTAAGAAGAGAAAAGTCGAGTGTGTATTTTCTTTCTCTTCCCAGGTTCCGTGGTGCATACACTTTGCTGACCTCCTGTCTCCCAACATGACTTAGGGTGGAGGTGTTATCACCAGCAAAATCTTAATAACTATCACCACCTTCATGATAGTTAATATGTACTAAGGGCTTACTTTGTGCCCACAGATCTTTGGTGCTTAACATGTGTTATCTAATTTAATGTTCAAAAGAACTCTGAAGGTTGTAACTATTATTATGAATTAAGTAGCCAATGCTGGTCACACCAGAGAGGCAAATTTGTGTTTGAAATTTGACACTGAAGACTGCTTAAGTCTTGTTTTACTCCTGAGATGTTGGGTGACATTAGAAGCTGCTAAATTTCTCAGAGACTATATGACCTCAGTAATCACAGGAAAGAGAAAGTTTAAACTTTCCTTATTTTTTATTGTTTTTGGTGACTCTACAAGTACTAGCCTTGTTCTTTTGACTCATGTTTGACTAATAGTTCATCTTCTGATCCTTAATCTTTGCACTATTGCAGTGTGTTGCATTGGTTTTACTCTGATTTTATTTCCAATAGTGTAGATGCCTCTATGAATGTTTCTGTATATGTACACTTCTAAGAATGGCTCTATCAATCATTCTGATTAAAGTCTAGTTCCTCTTCTTACCCAGCTCTAAGATTTTCATCAGAATTTTCCTTTCCAGGGACTTTCAGAATAGCCCTGACTGTATTAGAGGTACATTTCACAATTCTGTGCACAAGAATTTTCTTTCCTGATGGAATTTTAGACTGAAAAGGGCAGACCAGAGAGAGAAAAAAGGGAAGACAAGCAGCATAGCATTGGAAGGAGGCTTTGTGGGGAGGCCTTGGGCAAAAGAAGGTAGGCTCCCCTCTTGGGAGCTTCATGTCTGAAAACAAGAAAAGGCTTATGCTGCGGGGAGTGATGGACCCCAAGAAGATTGGGAAGAGAGGATCAAGGTTATGTGGCTAAGTGAGATCTTGAGAAATACCTTCTTGGGACTATGAAGAAGGGCTGAACAGGCTAATGATTTTCCCATTTTAAGCTTCCATAGTATCTCAGTGGGATCAGAAATTGAGGGTAAAATATTCCTTTTTACTCCCTTGGCTGAAGGTTTTTTTCCATTCCAGAAAAGAAGATTTCAGTCTCTGATCTGCATTTGACTCCAACCTTGGTCTCTTTGCAAGTGAAGAAACAAAGCAGTGTGGGCCTAGGTAGTGTGGCAGGCTCTGAGGACGTTTGTCTTATTGAGACACAATTAGCATTTTCACATGTGTGCACCTTGTGCACCTCTTCTTGGTAATTCCTCCCTTTTTGAATGGCATAGTTTTCAAGCTGCCTTCTTTATAGGGAGTAATTTGTAACTCAGTCAATTACATTGTTTTTTTTGGATTGAATGCTTGTATTCCCCTAAAATTCATATGTTAAATTCCTAACCCATGGTGTGGTAGAATTAGGGGGTAAGGCATTTGAGAAATATTTAGATGATGAAGGGGAAGTCCCATGATGGCATGTTGGATTAGTGACCTTACAAGAAGAAATAAGACCCCACCCTCAACTAGAGAACAGCCATGTGCAAACTAGGAAGAGAGACTTCTCCAGGAACCAGAAGGTTCGGTGCCTTAATCTTGGACTTCCCAATTTTCACAACTATGAGAAATAATTATTTTTTTGTGTAAGCTGCTCAAGCTATGGTAATTTTTATTAGAATAGCCTGAATTAAGACAATTATTATGACTGAAGATTTTGCAGTAATAAAAGCAAAACCTTTTAAAATTGACTAAGGATCAGTTAAGAACTATTGTTATGCAAACAGCACAGTCTTTGAAGTCACATCAAGCTGTGGTTGTGGCCCAGTTCTGACTTGTTGGAATTAGGTTACTTTGGACAAATGGGTTAACTCCTTTTAATGGAATTTCCTAACCTGAAAAATGAAGATACTGCTTTTGAAAAATTCAATCCATCTGGGCATGGGAGTGCATGCCTGCAATTCCAGTACTCTGGGAAGCTGAAGCAGGAAGATTGTAATTTTGAGCCCAGCTGGGCAACTTAGCAAAGCCCCATATTAAAATAATGGTATAAAGGGCTGTGAAAGTCTTGAGTTTGATTCATAGTATATTGAAAAAATGCAAGAAAAAAGGAGAGATCCAAGCTAAAAACAACAACAACAACAACAACAAAAACAAAAAACAAAACAAACAAACAAACAAAAAAACCCAAGTCAACTTGCTAACACAGAGGTTGGTGTAGGACAAAACTTCAGTAAGCAGTAGCTGTTACTCATTCCCATCAGAATGATCAACATTTTACCTGACAACACCAAGTGTTGGGGAGATGTGGAGCAATCAGAATACTCATACATTTTTGTTGGACTTTTGAACTGCTGTAATCACTTTGGAAATCTGTTAGACGATGTCTATGAAAGCTAGACACTTGCTACCTTATAACCATCATTTCCAGCCCAGGTGTATATCAACCAGCAGAGACTGCATATGCAGCCCAAAAGACTTGTACAAGAATGTTCATGGAGACACTGTTCATATTAGTCAAAACCTGGAAGTACCTCAAATGTCTGCTGAGATGAATCGTGCCTTTTCCACGTGGAATCTACCAGTGAGAAAAGGAAACTAGAGCTGCACCAAGCAGCATGGGTGAGTCTCACAAATATCATGCTAAGTGAAAGGCGCTAGATGAAAGGGAATTTGTACAGTGTGATTCCATTTACGTAAAGTTCAAAGAGAAGCAAATTGTTCTACGCATTAGAGTGAGCTGGCCATGGTAGTACACACTTGTAACTCCAGTAATCTGGGAGGCTGAGGAAAGAAGATCCTAATTTTGAGTCCAGCCTAGGCAGCCTAGCACCTTAGGGAGGTCTTGTCTCAAAATTAAAAATAAAATGAAATAAAATAAAATAAAGTGAAAGGGACCCTGTCTCAAAACAAAACAAAACAAAATTTAAAGAAATTAAGAGGGCTAGGGATGTAAGTCTGTGCCATTCTGGGGACCCCTGTACCCCCAAAAGGAAGAGAGTTAGGAGAGCGATTTTCTTTGAGGAGGAAGGGTTGATGACTAGATGGTAGCAAGGGAACCTAGGGTTGCTCATATTCTGTTGGCTGTTGATCCTTTCTTGATCTGGTAAGAAGACTGTGGGTACTTGGTGAAAATTCCTTAAGATAAATTTATGATTTGTGCACTTTCCTGTGTATTTTTTGTGCTTTAGTAAACAGTGTTAACTTTAAAAATGGGAGCTGTTATCGCTGTTTATTGTTATTCACTGTCTCAAGAGGAGCTCGCTGTGACGGCCCAGCCTGCGCACCCCTTCTTCAGCCAGAGCCTTGTGCTGCAAAGGCAAATCCCACTGCTGTGAAGCCTCTCTGTTGTCAGCTTTCTGCCCACCCCGCTGGGTAATCTCAGAGACAGAGCTGTAAAATCAGACTTGACTCTCCTGCCTAGGAGATATTCTTCCCCAAGCCAGGAGGAGACAGCAGGCTTGCCCCTCAGGCGTGATGTACTGCCAGCCCCTCAGAGCTCTTGGTTGATTAAACTCTACATCCTGCAGAGCTTGCAAAGTTCAGGAGACTGCCTGGGTCTCAGCTGCTGGAAGCGGGCCCTGGTGTAAAAGCTGATGTTCTGAACCAAACAATTGAAGGGTTTTAATCTCTGGGTTTAGGCGCAAATTTATCCAGAGATGCTGGTAGAAATACATTCATGGCTAGAGAGACTTTTTGCTCTTAAAAGAGATTGGTTTGCTTTAAAGGAAAAAAATTCATTGAAAGCACTCAACTAAGTTGGTGAAAACTTCTATGACCCTGATTCTCTTGCTCTTGGTTCCTTCAGGGATTCATGTCTTCCAAACAAAAATGTTTGAGCACCTAGTACAGACTTGGTGTGGTTAGCTCAAATATATATATATTAGCTCGTTTGATCCTTAGGATAACTAAGGAATAAAGGTACCATCATTCCATTCTTCAGAGGAGGAAACTGAGTCTCAGAGTTTAAATAAGTAGCAGTTTCCTAATCAAAAAAAAAAAAAGTATTGCTATTAAGTAATTCAGGGATAGTTCTTGTTTGGACATATCTAGTTGGTGGCCATTGCCAAGTCACCAACCTAAGTAGAGCAAATTTCCTACTAGAAGAACTGATGAAACTAATTTCAGGATTATCTCAGTTGAGGGAAAAATCTACAGGTGTGTTAAGCTCCGCAAACTGAGGCTAAGCAAACCCAGAGGACAGCATCAACTCTACCCATGATTCTTAGTTGTTTGATGAGTTCTTATTCTGCATTTGCTGGTTTCATGGTGCAGGAATTCCTGGATGCGTTGCAAGTTTCCCAGAGTGGGCAATTCTTGCATGACATCTTTTCCAGCACACGATGACCTTCAATGGTGCATCTGATAATTCTATTTGGTCATTACTGCATTTCAGTAGCCATAGAAAAATGCCATTACTCAGCTCTAGGTCAGTGTGATGAACCCGGATATGCCAAGTAATGGAAGCCTTCATGACAAGGTAGGTTTGCCTTTGTCAGACTGATGGGTACGTGACATCACCACTCTGTCCATCCATTGTTTCTATCACTGCTCATCAATTACCTCATTCCTCGAAAACCTATTGATTAAAGATCTACCACCACTGTGGTCCAGGAGACTAGATTCACAATGCCATGGTTTCAGGCTCCCTGCCAACTCCGTGGGCAGCTCTGCTCGCCCAATTAAACACCTTGCCTCAGCCTGACTGCATTGCGGCGACTTCTCTCTTCCATTCACCTGTTATAGAGCATTAAAGGCAAACTCAATTTTATGCAGATAAATAGAGTTTAGTGGTAATGTGCCTTATGACCTTTGAAGTGACAAGATGACATTAATTTTTAGGGATTCCACCTTCTCAGGCTGTCACCGTGAGCATGTAACTTGATGAGAATGGAGGTTTCGGCATTTTGAGGATATACTTACAGTTTAACATGCTGTTTCAAATGTAAGGAGGCTCTCTCTTTAATTTTTTTTTCACCAGCTTGACAGTTTTTCAAACATATTCACTGTCAGCCCTAACAACCTGTCAACAAATGCCATTATGTGAAAATTGCCAAGACTCGCTTGAGGACTGTGAAAAGTGACAGACATGCCACACGGATAAGT
Source organism: Dasyprocta punctata (assembly GCA_004363535.1). NCBI lineage: Eukaryota > Metazoa > Chordata > Mammalia > Rodentia > Dasyproctidae > Dasyprocta > Dasyprocta punctata. Next base: position 19,629 of record RJWM01006128.1, on the reverse strand, counting down.
TTCTCAAAAACCCATGGCTGAAACTTTTGAAAGACACTCCGGCCCTTCCAAGGAAAAAATGAACAGTCAGATCTCCAGGAAAAAAAAAAAACATACACTTGTCATATCAGATATCTGTTTCTTTCCTGGGCAAATTAAGGTGTATGTGAAAGAATAAAACATACAGAGGACAATAGCTGCTGAGATCCGAGGCTGTGGCGTGTTTCCACTGTTACCTGTGAATCCAAGAGAAGAACAGAAAACCATCTCTTTTTTTTTTCTTCCACTAGAGAATTCAAGGGGAGGATTCCTTCATTCTTAGGTTCAATGTTTCGGGGCATAGAAGCAGTGAAGAAAGAATAGTTTAGATAAAGCAAAGTGAAGCCAACCATGAGCTGGGATGTATAAAAATGAAAACTTGTCCTAACACCGGGACAGGATGTATCTTGGTGGGAAAATATGGTGGTGGAAGACAAAGAGTCTTGGATTGGGAACTAGGAGCTCTGGATTTGATCCCAACTCTGCTATGTAAGTGTTGTCTGGTGGGGAGCAATTTAATGCAATTCCTCCTGCCTCTGGTCCCTTTCGGGAGAATTGGGAGTGATAGCAACCACCCTGAGCATGGTAACGAGGACTAAGGGAATAGCCTTGGCTGAAAAATTCAGTGGGAATCAGAGACCTAAAATATCTTGGCCAGAGAATGTTCCTGAGCTCAAGCACATTTCATCTTAGTTTCATATGGAATTGGTTCTTCATTGGTATCTGAGGTTTGTGTTACCCAGATTCAACCTGGATAAAGTGTCCCGTGTTTTGGTTGTCATTTTAAACCAAAGGCACCCTGCCCCCATAAACAATGGCAGTGGGAAAGGAAGGGAAGGTGACAGAAATAAGAGAGGGAAAAGAACCAAACTGCAGGTACAGAGATGCTCCTTCAAGGGCACAATGACTATTGCTCCCTTGTTTTACCATGGGGCTGGGCTGTCAGGTTTGTGTGATTGGTCGGCCAATTGCATTATCTTTATGTTACGCTCTAACATTATCTACTTTTCTCTTATGTGTAGGAGACTTGACCAAGATGCACTCTTTTGACCAAACTTTACTTATGGTACCTTGACCTTTTCAACTTGGTTTGAGATTTGAGCTTCCATGTTCATCTCTGTCTTGTCCAATTTCAGAAGAACCCTGCTAAGTCAGTTTGATTGAAATCCCTATCCTCAGTATGTAATCATCTCTGATAGTGCATCCCACCCCACAAATTGATGGCCAATCTCTCTGGCCAGTCTTCAGCAAAAATTCTCATAGGTTGGTTTATCCAGAATAGTTCCTTACCCCTTGTGGTTTCCTCTTAGTCATTTTCCATCTAACATGCTCCTTGGATATAAATTCTTGCTTGTCTGTGGTGTGTTCACAGTTGAGCCTCACCTGTTTCCCCTACTGCAGGTCCTATGCCTATAGCATAGGTTTTACATAGAATCCATTACACTGTGCCTGAACAAGTTACATGAGTAGTACTTTTTCTTTAATAAATCCACAACAAGAACAAAGAAACAGCTTCCTACAGCATTCAACAAGAAGACTGAAGGTTTGTCTTCAAGTCTTGGCTATTTTGTCCTAAGAAAGCATAGGGAAGGAATATTTAAACAGAATTATGATAAGGCACCCTGGGGACCCCACTGATAAGTAGAGTCTGAAATCAGCGGGAACTTCAACGCTGGAGGTATCTATGTCCTTCCTCAGGTTTCTTTGTGGAAGGTTGGTTTTGTAGCTACCTCCTGATTTTCAGGTATATCTGAAAACCTTTTGTTACCTTAGAATGTCTTATATTTTTCAGTTGTAGTTGAGTTCTCTCTTCTAAAAGCTGGAACTTATTGCTTTCCCTGTGTTGACTGTTTGGACCTGAGGTGTTGAAGCCAGATGACTCCTGGTTTAGAGGACAGTTGTTAAGATGTTTGGATCTAACCTGAGTTTTCAAGTGCTGATTGGTTGTATGTATTGATGCTTTTAATATCCTATAGGACATTCTGGAGAGCAAAGGCCTTCTAAACCGATAGGGCTAAGGTCCAAGGTGTTAGGCTTGTGGGATCCCTCTTTCCTGAAAGCTTGACAGTCCTTCCAGTCAAGCAGGGGGGCCATGGGGACAAATGGAAAAGGGCCGGCTGTGTGTTCATGGATTTAGCTTACGGAGAGCTTTGTAAAACCCTGACCTTGTCACTTGTGTATCAAACATGGCAAATGTTGTCCGACCTAACACAGGGCCAGGTCTCTGATTTTAATTGAAATGAAGACAGTGTGTGTGTTTCAGAGCCTATGGGAGGATGAAATGAGACTATATGGGAGCACTCTGGGCATGGAGTTGGATCAAAGTGGTAGTGATTATGGTCTTGATGATTTGTGAAGCTAGTGTTCTAGGAAACTATTTGACTTGAAAACAAATTTAGTCCCTAAGATATTCCTTGATCTTCCAAAGTGATGATGCTACTAATTGCCATGATGATGACAATGCTGATGATGAAGAAGAAAATAATGCAACTGGCTAATTTATCTGTACACTTATTGCATGGTGTAGTCTGTGTGTTTAGTACTGTTTGGCTTCCTGATAGAATCTATCATCGTCAGATTCACTGTGTACTATTCCTTTGTCCTTTCTCGCAGATGAATAAATTGAGGCCTCATTGGTGTCAATAACTTTCTCAAGGTTATGAAGTTACTTCAGTCTGAGTCCAAGCCTTGGGAGTGGTTCTCAGAGATAGGCAACTTTCACAGATTCTGAGACTCAGATTCCTAGATTCCTAAATGCAGCTCTGTATTCCCTTGTTCTTCTTGCCATCATGCCCTTGGGAGCAGAGGCCTCACCTTGATTTGGTTGTGACTCCCATTAACTCTAATGGGCGTGCAGCTCGTCTCCCCCAGCGGGTCGAGATGAGATTATTTCCCATCCAATTGTTTTAATGTTGTGGGTGTTGAGCGAGTCGACAAACATTTAACCTTTGCTTTCATTATAAGGCTCGGAGTAAACAGGGTGTGGGGAGAAGATAAACTGGGACACAGATGCCAAGAAAAGATGCATTGAGCATGGCTTTGTGAGAGCACAGGGTGTGGAATAATAGAAAAATAATTACAAGTGCATTTTAGGAGTGGAGGGACCTCTGTTTTAACTTTGAATGTGAGATGACTATTGCCAGAATGTGGAATGGAAGATGCTAGGAGGAGGAAGAAAATACAGTGCCGACTCTCTGAAACTGCACTAGAGTAGCCCTGTTTGCTTTTCATTATTTAAAATATGTAATAACATTCCTCATTTTGTAGAGTGCACCAGGGTTTCATATGCACAGTTCCTTTATTTATTTTCTGATTCTCATGACCATCTTGTATAATTTGAAAGTTCAAGGACGTGGTGTTTGGATATCCTTGCTTGAATCCCCCTTATACTACTTAGAAGCTTGTGACCTAGAGAAAGAGGTTTAGCTTCTCTGAAACAATGACGAATACAGCCAGGCATGGTGGCACATGCCTGTAATCCTAGCACTGGGGAGGTTGAGGCAGGAGGATTGTTGCAAGTTTGAGACCAGCCTGGGCTACAAAGTGAGCTCAAGCCCAGCCTGAACTGCATGGCAAGACCCTGTCTCAAAAAAGGCAAACAAACAAAAAAACAATGACATACATTTTCATATGTATCACCTTGTACAGGTGTACAGGGCTTGGAACATTTTTTAGGTACTAGAATAATAAAATTACTATTTTTTTCATTTCATGTCCTTATTTAACAGAGTAAGCAAAGACTGAGAGAGGAGACCCGAACCATTCTTAGTTGTATAGTTCATTCACATGGGGATGAGGTCTCCTGATTTCCTTATTATTTATATCCCTGGCCCATCAATGTAGGACTGGATCCAAGGGGGAGACCAAGTCCATAACACTGAAGCCAAGCCCACTGGATTTTATCAGGACATCATGGGAGGAGGTCCTGAGACAAGGTTGGGAGGGGGAAGGAGTAGACAACTAGGGAGGGTCAGGCCAGCTTGGATTCTACAAGGAGTTGGTGAAGGAGAAAAAGACATGGGGATACTACAGCCATGGTAAGATCTGAAATTCAACAAGAGCCAGCAGAACAAAGCAGAAGGCTGAATATGGAGCCTGGGAGGCAGCAGGAGAGGCGGCCATGGGTGGGGAGAGAGGCGGGACCCTGGAAGGGGGACAGTCAAAATCCTTAAGAGCTACAGCACGGACACTGTGGACTCTATAAACAGATGTTTGTGCAGTCATTGCAGATACCTGAATGACTTACTGTTTCAAGGTGGCTGAGCAGTTAGGGACAGGTCAGTGCTGATGGACCTTGACTTCTGCTGCTCTGTCCCTTTCTGAATGGCATACCTGTCCAACAATGAATTCCAAACAACTGCAGGTGGCCGGAGAACAGCTTGGTACCCTGGCACCTAGAGTAGTGTCTGGTAAAGAGCTGATATTCAGGAAGTGCAGGTCTGAAGGAAAAAGGTTATCCATGAAACACACTCAAGTTAGAGGTCTTTGGTTGACAACCCCCGAATCCCTTGTGGCCCAAGTCTGAGGTGACGGGTAGAGCTCTTATGAACCCATGTCTGGCTGCCTTGTGCAAAAGTGTTTTCCTTTCATTTTAAAATCCTAATTTCTGATCATAAAAGTAATTTACCTTCCTGCTTAAATTTCAAATATCATGAGAATAAATAGAAAATAATGAATATTCCCCCATAATCTAATTTGTGTGTGTGCATGTGTGTGTGTGTGTGTGTGTGTGTATGTGGTACTAGAGATTTAACCCAGAGCCCTCACACTGAGTTACCCTGTCCTTTTCAGTTTTTTATTTTGAGACAGTCTTGCTAAGTTGCTAAGTTTCCCAGGCTGGTCTCGAACTTGTGCTTCTTTTGCTTCAGCCTCCCAGAATGCTGAGATTATAGGCATGCCCTACCATGCCTGCCTCAGAGTAGTTTGAATCCTATCCTCCCAGTCATTTCAGTATGTATCCACACACTCACAATTTGGCTTCTGCCAGATAGTACTTAACATTATGTACTTATCTCACAACTTTGTTTCCTCAATGATACATAAAAACATTTCCCATGTTAGAATTTTAGAGCTTTCACATTCTTTTTTTTTTTTTCTTTTTGCAAACCAAGTTTTATTATCAACAGAAGTGGGGTGGAGGTGGATGAGTGGGGGGCTCTGCCCCAAGGGTGCTATGGACAGTGGGTATCTGAGGTCCTGGGTGTGGATGGATCAGTGCTTCCAGAAGAGCTCCGGTGGTCAGAGATGTGGGTCCAGCAGGACTTGGAGGAGGAGCAGCCAAGGAGCCGGGTCTGGGCTCCCCCTGGCTCGTTTGCAGCAGGCCGGAGATGGTGATGAGCTCGGGCCCGCTGTGCTGGGTCGTGCAGTAGCTGCTGGGCTGGGAGGGGCGGACTGAGCGGAACATGATGGGAGGTGAGGGCTGAAACTTCATCACCTGCTGAGGGACCTCAGATAGGTACAGGGGAACTTACTGACCACGGGGTAGCAGAGGGTCCGAGAAAAAGACGTCTTCTGGCCACATCACTGGAAACCCTGCATGCCTGGGTGCCCGCAGTCCATTCTGATGCCCCAGAATGGGGGCCTGGTACCTGTGCTCCCCGCCCCAGGCCTCATACATGGACCAGAAGGGGGAGTGACACAGTGTCTGGCCTGAGAAGGACACTCCTGATCCGCAGCTGGGTGCCCACATCTGCTGACGTCTTGCTTTAGCACCATAACTGGGGTCCCAGGTTGAGAACAGAGGCATCCCTGAGGAAGGCACTGGGGAGAAAGCAGGACTGGGGTTCCTGGGGACGGCTCAGCAGCCTGGCCAGGGTGCAGCGGGGCAGCAGCTGTCGCCTTTGGGCCCCTGCAGGCCTGAGGGCCATGGGCTGCAGCCTGTCCTCTGGGAGTTTTCTGGGTTCCCTCTGGGCTTCCTCACTGGAGCTTCAGGCCTCTGCCTGGTCACCATTTGTCTGCTCAGCGCTGCCTCCTTGCCCATGCCCTGCAACCAGGATAACTTGCTTGCCTAGGCCCACTGGGGTGGGCTCCGCGTCCTGCTGCGGCGCCCTGTGCCAGCCCCTCACCCACCTGGCCCCACTCTGCTCCCTCTGAACACCAGAGCAGCTCGCTGCCCCGATGCCTCCAGCTTTCCCATTCTGTAAGCAGCATAGGAATTTAATTGTGTGGAAATGATCTACTTTTTGAAAATGTAAAGTAACTAACAGCAAGGTTGTTGTGAACATCTATATCTTCGTAATCACGTGGGAAGTTTTTTCCAGGACAAATTTCATGTTTTCTTTTTTTCCCCATTGTTATTAGTCATAGAGGGACTAAATAGTTTGAGAAACATGATTTTTCTGAACTCGCAGTCAGTGTCTCCAGGAAGCCAGTCCCAAACCTCTTTTCTGAATCAAACTGTTTCTGAACATTTCTGTGCATAGCACTAGGGGCATCCCCCTCTCTGGGTCATATTCCAGCCACTCTCCAGATTTTGGTAGTCTTGCTCTGTTGTAATCAGGGGTTACAGGGAGAACAACTGCATAAAGGACACAGGATTTATAATACTGTTTATGATAGTCACCCAGAGTTGAACACAGAAAGTGCAGGAAAATCTATCCACAACACTAAGACCCAGGATATTTAGCTGAGTGCCTGGATCCCACAGCAATGTCCTGCAAGAGTCCAGCTAGAGACCCAAATGCATGACAATGCCTCCCACAAATCCAGCTGGAAATCTAAGAGCCCACAATAAGGACTCACGCCAGTCTATTTATGGTTCTGTGCTGGGAAGGTTAAAGGTCAGCGGTGGAATTAGAAAGTCTATGCCAGCGGGGTGAAGGAGCTGTGCAGTGGGTTGAGGGTTCTACATGGGAGCTGAAAAGTCATGCTCAAAAGAAGAAGCGAAGCTGCCCTAAAGAGCACCACAGCCATCCCCAATGGCAACGAGGTCCCACGCTCCTCCGACGATGGAGAACAGTTGAGCACAGGTCAGGAAGCCCAGCGTGACAAGCGTCTCCAGCACACAACTTCCCCTCTGGAGCAGGGCTCCCGCAACGTGGACCACAGCCACTCTCATTGATGAGGTCCCGAGCTCCTCCGATGATAATGGCCGAATACATATTGGGGAAGCCAGCATGACAAGCACCTCCAGGAGAACAAGCGGCTCGAAACAGCAACTCTTCAAAGAACCCACAACGCCTTGCTTTTCTTCTCCACATCTCTATTTATGCTGGCAACTTTCTTCAGGTGGAGCATCTTTACTCAACTGAATTAATTCAGCTGGTGCTAAGTTGACCACCAGTTTTTAATCCATAACATGCTCTATTCTGTACCTGCTGGGAATCATGTGTCACCATGTCTCAGTGACCAAGTGGTTGACTTTCTGGAGTCTTTCAGTTTCCTTAGCTCTTTTACTGAACTGTATCTTTTTAGCAAACTCCTCCCCTTCCCCCAGTCAGTATCCTAGAAGTGTTTTCTAAGTAACTTCACGTTTCCATAAGTAGCTAGTCATTCTTCCTCCATCTTTGTTCTTGTGGGACATCTATGACTTGGTTGAATCCCACCCCAATACCGTACATTTCCTAGGGATCAGGCATGGCCTTGGACCTACAGTCATTCTCAGTGAAACTCTTCAGTCTTAGTCCAAAGAAGCCCTTTAGATTTTCAGAGAAATGGACCTCTTCCAAATGCCCACAGCACTTGCCTTTCCAGACATAGTTGATGTTTCCCCAGAGCAGCTTATTCCTGGTCTGAAAATCCTTTGCTAGTGTCTCCATCACTGTAATTCAGATAATTTGAGAGCAGAAGCCACATGCTATATCCATATGTCATTCTGTATTTGTTATATTCATTTTATTCAGTTTTATTCCATTCAGCTCCATTCTAGGTTGGCCATGGGTAGAGGCAAAGTACTTGGTATCTTACCCCTCTGAACTTGTCCTTGAACCCTTATTTTATTGCTGACTTATATTTTGCTTGTGGCCATCGATTTGTAATTGGATCTCTTTTTTCATAAGGATGCCTGATCAATTTACAAGTATTCTACAATAAAATGCATTTCAGGTCTTCTATTTTGTCCTATATCATACCATTTTTTTGTTTATAATTATTTTTAAATTTTATTTTAAAGAGGATAAAACAGAATAAAACCAATCAAAACAAACCAGTGTAAGAGATACAGGACTTTAAAACATTATGAAATAAATAGTAGTTATCATAATGCCTTTTGATGTCTTCAAAATAGCTGCAGATAACTTTGGGCATAGTAAAAATCAAACAGAACAGACTAGAATAGAAACAATAAAAATAAAACGATGAATGCAATAAAGGATTTCAAAACAAGCCAATAGTAAATCCAAAATTGCTACCACAGTATATCTTGCTATCCTTGAAATAGTTTCTTCCGCCATTGGATTTAACATAATCAAACAAAACAAAAGAGAATAAAACCCAACCCAACAAAACAATGGAAATGGTATAGGACCTCAAAACAAGACCATAGAGAATCAACAATAGCTACAACTCTCAGAAGGAGATACCCTGTAGATGTCACACTGTGCACTGATATCCTCTGAACCTATGATCAGACCACTGGCCCTAGACCTGCAATGTTAGTCAAAGACCAAAGCACCACAGACATCCAATTGCATTTCACCTCAATAGCTATCATCATAGCCTGTGTTTCTCTGGATAAGCTGATTACTTACGGGGAGGGGGAGAGGGAGGATTGGTACTTCTTGTTTGCTAGCCTGTGCACCAGAAGGGGCTGGGGTTTGACTGTTCCCAGTTTGGCCATGGCCTACACTTGGCACTGGTTCTCAGATTGGGCTTGTTTGCTGGTGTGGCCATTGTTCTCTCTACCCCACCCCACCACCGCCGTCCATGAATGGCACTGACTCATGGGGGAGAGGCTTGGGTCTAGCTGTTCCCAGTCTGGCGGCGGCCTTCGCATGGCACTGGTGTTTATAATTATTAAAGCATATCCTGTTCCTGTAGGATAACTTACCCAACAGTCTAAACCTTTCTAAAATTTAATCCTCAGAGCAGTTCCCCAAAATGAATATAATTATTATGTGTCACAAATATATACTAATGAAAATAAAATACAAATCAATGAAAGCAGAAGTGAAAACTTAATCCTCCCAGCGCACCTCTAATATCTCTTGACTTTAGATCTTTTCTAAATTTAATGAGAGCATTATCAAAATTACTCAATAGAAAATTATAAAACTTATCAGTGAGAACGTTGTTTGGATTATCGATGCATGTATTTAAATCTTTGACTCAGGGTGGGTCTAGGCAGTGATTTAGATTAGTTAGCCTAGTACAATATGTCCCCATGTAGCTGTTCCACAGGGAAGGTTACTCTAGAACTAGAAAGAGAAAGGCCCAGGAAATGATTGTTTTTAGAAAATCTGCTGTCTTTTGCATCGCCTCTTTTGCAAATGGGCGCATCTGGGAGCTTTTCAGACACAGGGATTCAGTGGACCTTTATTGCACACAAGTGTAGTTAATGCAAACAAGTTCAAGTCAGCCTTTTCTGTTTAGCTATTCATTGTTTTTACAAACAAGCACACCATCTCCCTTTCATGATGAATGAAGACTCCTGCATTTGTCTATGTAGAAAAGGACAGAACTGTTTTTAAAAATAAGAATGATCATGTGGAGGACCCAGTGAAAACATTCACTCAACAACATTTCCTGAGCACAAATGCCAGGCCAAGTTGAGCTGGCCTCTGAAGATGCTCTGGGGAGACAGCCTGGCCTCTCAGTGCTAATGCTTATGCCAAGGTCAAAGCCTGTTACACGTGGGACACCAGAGTCTGGACCCCTGGATAATCTGAGATCGTGGTGTGGGGTGCAATTCCCTTATCTCCTCTCCTCTTAGGCTTTTCAGGGTGTGGAAAGCAGGCTTGAGGTCTTGAGGTCTCTGAGATATCTCTTTCGTAGAATCACCTTCCTTTCCCATCTATGTACAAAGACAGGCCCAGAGTCTCCATTCTCTTTATGTATTAGAAGGCTTACTACACAGGAGGAAAATCTACCTTTCACACAGTGGGAGCTGAAATAAGTTTTTGTAGCAAGGCTGAATGAGTGAATTTACAGAAAATACTATGGCTTAGGAACTTTGGTCTTTGTGCTATGGTGACTTTCCACTTCTTTATTCTCCCCTTCCTGTTACTTTACAAGAGATAATACTTGTAAGATGCCCAGCTCAGCTGAAGCTCATGTGGATTTCCATAAATGGTTTCCTTTCTTCTTTGCATTTCCTACGTCTTGGAACCTTGGTGCTCCCTCCCATCCTGAAGGTGATGGGCAGAAAAGTCTATGATCCTCAGGGTTCAGGTTGCTAGGCTCACATTTTTCCTAAAGGGGCCCTGTTGTATCCATACCCCTGTTCTCTCAGCATTCCAACACCAACAGCTGACTATCCAAGCCAATTGGGAAATTGAGCAATGCTGAAATGAATAAAGAGAGATAGGAAAATAAATTTGAGCAGAGTCTAGTTTTTGTCTTTCCTTTTATTTAAAAGTAGATATCCAGGATATAGGAGTTTTCTTAATGTAATGCAACATGAAGCTATGGTGAAGAAATTTCCTTAGCATTAAGAATTGGTCTTTGGATTTTTCTATGCTCCATGTAATCATGTGGTCCTGTGCCATAAATTTAACAATTCAATTTAGTGTTTACTTACAGTTATGGACAGATATCTTCAAGGACAACACCCTTTCTTCTTATGAGATTGATTTTTTTCTTCCCGTTCAGATTCAGATTATTCAACAGTTTGTTGAACATTATGTTTTCACACCTCCTTGGTAATGATTGTGTTCATTCCTTCTTGATAAGAAAACAAAAATTCAAAGAGAGCAAATGACTTGCTTGAGATTACACAGTTCAAATTCAAATTACAGTTTACTCATCCTAAATTCTACTCTACTTTATCACTTGGCTACATATTTTGTTTCATTGCTAACCTCTCTTTTGTTCTATTATTGGCAACTGAATGGCTTTCCCAAGCAATCATCCAAATGGTGCTTGTAGGTATTAGGAAACTCTAGCATTTCTGAAGCAGATAAGGATGAGTAGAAGGGATACAGTCATTCCTTCAGGATTTCATTATCCATTTATGACACATCTTTTGACTAAGCAGCTACTCTGTCTCCCAGAAGGAATTAGGAGCTGAGGAACTAAACTAAAGAAGGTTACCTGACCCAATCCAGAGAGTTTGTATTCTATGGGAGGAGGGAAGGATAATCATGTAAAGAGATGAACACACAGAATAGGTGATTGTGGTCATGTGCCAAGGGCTTTGAGTAAAATAGGGAAGAGAGAATTTCACTGTGACTGAGTGCTTTGTTAAATAGGGTGGACAGAGAAAAGTGACATTTAAGCCAAGACCTGGAGGAGGAGTGATTGCTAGTTATGGACCTTTGTGGGGAAGAGCACTGCAGCCATCAGGAAGAGCACAAGAAAGGTCCAGAGGTTGAGACTTTTGTCTTAAGGAGTTTTGCTCTGTGAGACAGAGCCAACAAGGGTGCTCAGGCAGAGGGCGTACGTAGTCTTCTACTGTAGTGGCCAGCAAATCTTCTAGAAGAAAAGCTATTGTGAACCACAGGGGTTATGCTCTGAGAGCAATGGTGAGGTTGACAAATGCCGAGAATGCTGTCTGAGTCTGGGACCACAAAAATCTGGATCAAACCCCGAGCACAGGGCCTCTCCCCATCTGCCCCGGGCAGCAGCAGACAGCATGAGCCCATCACTCTGCTGCACTGCCCACAGTAAATCACAGCTGGTTATGGCTAAATTCTGGGATTTGCTTCTTGGAGAAAAAATAATTAATACTGGCAGGAGTTTGATTGCATTAATTCACAGAAAGAAACACTCAAATGATAAATCCATAGTGGGAGAGCTGCCCATATGTTACAGATTGGCTTAACATGGTTGAGGCATTAAATAAAAGAAGTCTGAGAAACAAAAACCTTTATCAGCTTTATTAGCATTGAACTCTGCAGCTTCCACTGGGGCTGACACACTTAATTAAAGATGCTCTGGTCTAATTAGGTTGCACATCAAATATACAAATATGAGCTTTTTTAAAATAATCATTGATTGGAGTTTGGATTCCCTCTGTTGTGAATATTTTCATCTTTTAATATCAGAATCCGCTGCAGTGAGACTTGCATTCTGTTAGACAGTCAAGGTAGTATAGAAGGAATAAGTATAATGTCTCTTTGGGCTGAAATTCTTTGCATCCCGTAGGAGCTGGAGAAAGATATTTGTCTTTCTTTCTTTTTAAAAGAGTTCATCCAGAAATCCATTTTGGCCAGAGTTCTCATACAGCATCTCTGGCTTATTTATTTACATATTACTCATCATTATTGATAATCACCATCATTACCACCATCATCATCTTCACCATCATCATCTTCATCATCATCATCATCATCATTATCATCACAATCCCTACAGTTTATTGCAAGTCTTCAGATGTGTTGATCACTAGTCTGTACTACCTAGTGCACTTATATCATGCCAAATCCACCCTTAAAGAACAGACCAGTGGTTCTCAAAGTGCAGTCCCTGGACCAGCACATCTGGGAACTGGTCAGAAATGGGAACTCTTGGTCCCCAATCCAGACCACTGCAGTCGGAACCTCTGGAGTTGAAGTCTGTGCTTTAATCTCCCTTCAGTGCATTCTGGTACAAGCTCAAGTTTGAGAATCAGTAACATGTTTCCCCTACCCCAGATTCTTTCATCCCTAATGGATCCACTCACATGTGTGGAGACTTTGTAGTGGAGGATTCTATGATTTTGTAGTTAAAAAAAAAGGTTTGGGGATCAAGGTGAATATAAACTTGTGAAAACCCTTGGAAATATTTGCACATTTATTCATCTAAAACACATCAAGAGAGAAAAGTAAACCAAGACACTATTAATGGCATTTTACACATCTCTATAAACAGCACTGCACAGTTAAGCAAATATACCACTTAACCTTGGGGTGTACTCCTTTATAGAACTCTCAAGTTATGAAGACACAGTTCTTTTCAAAGAGTTTATGATCCAGCTTGGAGGTAAGAGTGAGCACATATACAAAGATGGAATCAATAAACCCTGATGGGTTTTATTTTTTTGTTGAGAAATATCACATGATCAATCCGAGTTCCGTTTGTTAGTTTTTTTCTACAACTGAGAAAAAGAAGAGCATATATCGAGGAAGAAGGAGCCCAACTCATGCGTGTGTGTGTGTGTGTGTGTAATTCAGAGGGACATGGGTATATCATTTTAGTTTTTAGAATCATAAGGTGCAGGATTTATTGTACAGTGCTTCAGTCAGGATGTTGGGAAGTGGATGAAATGTCGAGATATATAAGCAGAGGGTTCTGTGGAGGAATGGAGGAGATGATCTGAGGATTGAAGTCAGGAAATGGGGCACAGAGAGGAGTTCTGGATGGGATAATCAGGGAGTTTTCTGTGGAAGCTTCTACTCCATCTTTAAGGGTATAAGTAAGGAAGCTGAGTGTCGTGTACTTGGTGCAGTGGTTACTGGAGCATTTCATTCATTCAATGGGCAGGTGCCATGCTAGAAAATAGAAATTTAGGTATTAATGTGAGATTATTACTTCCTGGAGTGGTATTAAAAATAAAATAGTTTGTGCCCCATTAAAATTTGGAGAGTACATGCAAGGAGCTGGAAAACCAGTGATTTTAGACACCTCCATTTCTAAGTTGGACAAATAACCTGTTTCATGGGGATACCCTGATTCCCCTCCCATTTGACACACTTTCAAGGCTTGCCTGGAATAGGCTGTTGACTAGTCATTTTTATGTACTTGGTAGCAATAGCACTTGGAGAGCTTTATTAGGACAGCCTAGAAGGTGGTGAGAAAATGCCAGGTCTGATCAGTTACCAGCAATTTGCTGCTAAATGGGCTGCAACAGTTTTTTTCTGGCATCTCGGGCCCTGTTACTTTCTCTTGTATCATACAGACACAATTCCTGTGAGTGTGCATGAGGTGGTGTGGAGTGCTGAAGGACCTGGCTATCCTGTATTATCCCTTCTGGGCTTGAAAATGGAGGTACATGCTACCACTTCTGGCCACAATTCACCTGTCTGAGTGCATGGATTCCAACAAAGAGTGTGACACCACAAATACTACATTGCTCTTCAAAGTGATGATTCTGGCTTCCAGCCTGACCGGAAGAATGTTCAGATTAATGGACTGTTCAGAGGTTGTTCTGGCATCATCAGAAGGAGTAAATAGACCTCAATAAAGGATCATTCTCTTTTCTTTTTTCTATTGTTTTGATCTCATAGTCTTACTTTTTTCGTAGAAGTTTCTGGCTATGATCCTGGGAAAGTTATCTCACTTTTATGTCATCCATCATCCATCCATCTATCTAACCTTCCATTTATCTACCCACCAACCCATCCATTCATTCATCCTTCTATTCATCCACATGAATCAATCAGGCAACTACTCAAGATGTATTTATTGAACATATAGGATGGCCTAAGATATCCTTCTGCTTAATGATATATAAACAGAAAATGACAATTTAAATAGACCAGTCTTATTGGAATCTGCTGGGTAGTACTCCAACCAGTCTTGTGAAGCAGAGCTGCCAGGAAGGTTTTCTGGAGGAAGAGATCCCTGAGTTGAATTTTGAAGGGCAGATAATAACCAACCAGCTAAAGGATAGAAGGAGGACATTATGGTAGGAGACCATTGCATGTGCAAAGCTCAGAGTCCTAGTTCTTTGAGGAATCACCACACTGATTTCCATAGTGATTGTACTGGTTTACATTCCCAACAAGAAGGGCAAAAGGGTTCCCTTTTCCCCACAGCCTCACTGTTGTTTGATATTATTTGATTTCTTTATGATAGCCATGGTTGCTGGGGTAAGGTGTACTCTCAGCATTGTTTTAATTTTCATTTTTTCTAATGGCCAGAGATGTTGAACATTTTTCCATCTATTTATTGGCCATTTGTACTTCCTCTGAGGAGCAACTATTCATTTCACTTACCCATTTTTTTTTTGTTGTTGTTGTTGGCTGTTTCATTTGGAGGGGAGGATCTAAGTTATTTTGAGTCATTTGTAGGAAAATGAATGCACCTTGAAACCATAATGTTAAGTGAAATAAATCAGACATATAAATTTAAATAACACATATTTTCACTTACAGGAGAAACCAAAAATATAAATAAAGAGCAAAACAAAAAACAGATGATAGGAAGAAGGGAGATAGAACTTTGCAAATGGTGAGTGGACCAAGAGGTGGAAAGAGGGGAACAAAGGGGAGGGGACAGGGATGAAAAAGAATTTAGATGTGTTATGTACACGTAGCAACTCCAAAAAAAGGAATGTGATCATCATGTACTGCAAGCATGTCCTAATGAACACTGAAATCAAAAAGGAGACAGAGCAGAGTGGGCGGTAACAGGCCTTTGTCTGCTACGGCTGAAAGTTCTGCCTGGATGACTAGGGTGGCACGTCGAGGCCTCAGTAGTGAGGGCCCTGTTGGCTTCCTCTAAAGAGCAGCTCCTTGCCTTTTGGACAGCGGTGTGGCAATGTTTTCCTTTGATCTCTTCAATATTTCTCCCCTTGCTCCTCATCACACTCCACTGATCCTTCACTAATTGGAGGATTTTCTTTCTCTGACCTTTACTTCAACCTGACCGGTGACCTGTGGTTATTAACCAACTTGCCAACAGCGCAGTGCTGGGGGTAGGAAAGGTGGTGATCCCCCTTATGAAATGATAAAGGTTTTCAAATAGCTCTGGATTTATCGAGGGGAACAATAATTTTAATTGGAGAACCAGGGGAAAATGTGGACTCATTACTTATGTATAGGTTGTCTGGTTGGTTGGTTGATTTTAAATTAAACACTGGGGTTTAAGATATTGTTTTGTTCTAGGCAGAGGTAAGGAAGAAAAGGATTCAACCACATGCAAATCCCTTTGGAAATAAGTGTGTTTTGGAGGTTTAGTCACCAACTATGATCACAGTGTAACTCGTGGTAGTTAATGTAACTCTTAGTAGTTTCTATGCCTCTTGGAATGTCCAGAGCAGGCGTAGTATCCCGAAGCTTCTTCAGGTGTTCAGTAAAGGATTATTGAGTAGACGGAAAGTTACCGATGAGCTGCTTCTGAAAAGAGTGTGTGAACGACTGTTATTGAAACATCATAAATGCTGGACCGTGCAAACAGACTGCCTTTGAAAACGTGCTCCAGTATTTGGTTCAGTAAACAAAACCAAATGAAGGATTTCTTTATTTATTTAAAATTTTAAAATTTGCCTTGAAGATCTAAACTTTATCTGTGTATAAATGTGAGACATTCTAATTCTCTCTCTGCAGATGCCCTCTACTGATATTTCTTAAAGGAATGTATGTATCTACTTGAAAAATGCAAGTGATTCAGAAAGACATGAAATGGGACTAAAATCCCTCCCCTAGCCCTTGATCATCTGCAGCAAAGTAACCATTCTATTGTGTATCCTTCTGGAGAAAAACATTCTGCATGTGCACATGTGCACACATAGAGTTAGTACACACACATGTACATATGTATATATACATATGTATGTATATATAGAGAGGTACACATATACACACATACACATATTTACTACCTTGACTCTTTCCCTATCAGCATGCATGGGTCTACTTCACTTTTAAAAATATTGAGGGGCAACTTACATTCAAAGTGAACCCATTGGATTATATACTAGATAATTTTTGGCAAATATAAGCACACTCGTGTATGAACCACAAAATAAGATAGAGTATATTGCCATCATCTAGAGAAGTTCCCTCATGCTCCTGGTTACACTTCACTCCAGTTTGGAAATCTTTAGTTTTCATTCTCTGGTATTAATGAGGTATTCCGATTTTCTTAAGATCATTACTTTCATGATGCATTTTTTACATCGTTTTATCCATTTAAATTTTTTTTGTATTTTTTAATTAATTTTTTATTTTAAAGATAGTAAAATCCAACAAAACATAACAGAACAAAGTCAATCAAAACAAAGCAGTAGAACTGGTACAGAACTTCAAAGAAAGACACCAGGAAAACAACAGCCACCACAGCATAACTTGGTACTTTCAGAATAGTTGACCATTCCATCAGGTATAGTAAAATCAAACCAAAAACAAAACACAACAAAACCAATAAAAGCAGTATGCAATAAAGCAACAAAAAAATAATCAGAACAAAGCAAAACAATGAGAACAATATTGAGCCTCAAAGACAAGACAGAGGAGAATCCCCCATATTTGCTACATTGCATACTATCATCTTCCCAAGAGATGCTCAGACTGCCGGCTCCAGGCCTGCAAAATCAACTGAACACTACAAGCATTTAGTTGCTTTATGTTCCATAGGTGCTGTCAACTCAGCCAGTCCTCCGAACCAGCAGGCTTCTTATGGCGTGGGGGAGTGGGGGGGATTGGGTGGGTGCGGAGTCCTTGATACTTAGCCCACGTGCAGGTAGGCCTAAGAGAGGCACATCTCTTTCTCCTCCTGGAGTCCACGCTGGTCACGCACACTCACCACAAAGGCAGGCTAGGTTGTCTTCTGGTCGGAGCCTCCCTCCCCAACATGGCGGGATCTCGAGAGGCACATCTGTACATTATAGCTGCTTCTGGAGTGGGGACAGCCACACCCGAGCCTCTCACTGTGAGTCTGCACCATTCTCAGACTACAGGTGGCGGGGGGGGGGGGGGGGGGGGGGGGGGGGGCGGGGAGAGATAGCCAGGCCTCACCAGGAAGTGATTCCAGCCAGCAAACCATCATTTTCATTGTTTTGTTGGCCTGGGTTTTATTCTCTTTTGTTTTGTTTGATTATGTTAAATCTGATGGCATGAGCAGCTATTTGGAAGATAACATGACATATTGTGGTAGCTATTTTGAATTTACTAGTGGCTTGTTTCAAAGTTCTTTATTACATTCACTGTTTTGGTTTTATTGTTTCTATTCTATTCTGTTCTGTTCGATTTTTTACTATGTCTGAAATTATCTGCACCTATTTTGAAGACAACAAAAGGTACTATGGTAACTATTGTTAGTTTCGTAAGGTTTTGAAGTCCTGTATCACTTATGCTGGTTTATTTTTGATTGGTTTGTTTTTTATTTTCCTTGGTTTTTTCCTCTTTAAAATAAAAAAAGATCAAATATAAAAGTAACATATAAGAATGTCACTTCTACACATATGCAAGAAAAGTGAAAATATCTGTTCACACAAAAATTGGTACATGCATATGTGCAGAAGCATTATTTATAAAAGCAAAAAAATGAAATAACCAAATTATCTATGAACTGATAAGTGGATAAATAAAATATGGCATAGCCACATAAAAATCTTTATATTTAAAATAATTTTTAGATTGATACTAAATAGTCTGGACTTAGTTTTTATGATGTATTTTTATCATTTAATTATTTAGATCACTTACATTAAATGGAATTATCCGAATGGGCTTGACTTCACCATCTTGCTTTTTGTTTTCTATTTAAAGTACCCTCACCCCTTTTATACTTACAAAACTAATTAAAATTTTTTGAGGTTCTATTTTGCCTTCACCTGTAATTGTATTTCTTTGTTTCATTTTCTTGCTGATTTCTCCAGGGTTTATAATGATCTGTCTCTTCAAGTCATAGTATCGTGCTTCACGTGTTGTGTTTATAGTGTACTTCCAGTTCTTCCTCCTATCTTTGTGCCATTGCCACACATTTGATTTCTCTACACGTCGTAAGCCCCCCACACAGGCAACAATCTTTCAAGGAAACTAATAAAGTGAAAAAAATGTTTAAAAAGTGTTTTCCAATATTTTTATCTCTTCTGGCACTTTTCATCCCTTTGTGTAGATTTCTGTTTCATCCATTGTCACTTTCTTTAGCATAAGAAACTCTATTGAATATTTTTTTTACTCTACAGCTCTGCTGTTCATCTTTCATCTTTGTTTTGCTGAAAAATGTCTGATTTTCACTTTTAATAGAATTTTGTAGGACAATGTGTATAACTCTAGGCTGGCTCCTTTAAAAATTATTTTAAAATGTTTTTCTATTCTATTCTGGCTTGCATTGAAGTAATTCTTATATTCATTTTCTATGTAATTTGCCTTTTATTTTGTTTTTAATATTTTTCTCTGTATTACCTGTTTTTATAAATTTGGTTATGACTTCTGTGTTAACTTTTGCTTGTTTTTATTCTACCTTAGGTTCTTTGACCTTCTGTGATCTGAGGCTTAATAGTTTTCAACAGATTTGAAGAATATTCAAATGTAATTTTTAAAGCATTCTATTTTTATATCTATCCTTTTGGTATTCCAATTATATGCACATAGATGCTTCATGTTGCCCTACAAATTGGTGAAACTCCAGTCATTTTAATTTTTCAGATTTTTTCTCCTTGGGCATCATTTTGAATGATTTGCACTTTTATATCTTTAGACTCATGAATATTTTCTTCCATCTATTCAGTTAAGCCCACCTCATGACTTTTTCCTTTTGGATAATTCATTTTTCAAATGTAGAAGTTCCACTTAAATTTTTAAAAAATCTCTTATTTTTCTATTTACATATTTTTCTTTAAATTTCAGATCTTGTTAATAGTAGCTGTTT